>JAOBRD020824985.1:0-13286 GCA_027575215.2 Hydrozoanthus sils
TGGGACGGCTTGTATCGTTGGATATACACAAAACATTGATATCCGAAGTCGAGGATAGCATTTTCCTTTCATAAGAGCCTAAATAGCAATGGAGAAGCAGGTATATAACGAGGGCAAGACAAAATGCCTCGGAGCAGCAAAGTCGTGGCCGCCAATCCGCCATCTTTGTGACTTTGTCAAATAGTTTCGAGAAAAAAAATATCCACTGTAGACACAACCAAAAATTCGAGACACCGTAGAATTCCGAAAGTAATAGCTGCCCCGAAAGTAACGGTTACCCGAAAGTAACGGCTACCCGAAAGAAATGGCTACCCGAAAGTAACGGCTACCCGAAAGTAACGGCTGCCACGAAAGTAACGGCTACCCGAAAGTAACGGGGACCGGGAACCGTTACTTTCGGAATTCTATGGAATTCTTACGGGACCGTTACTTTCGGAATTCTACGGCAGTCTTTTTTTCAATCAGAAAAACTGGTCTCTCTAGTCACATCTACTATTTAAACTTAACGCAAAGTGCTATCCTATTATATGTTTGGTCAGGAAAAAAAAACGAAACAAGCTTAGAAACATAGCGGTAAATAACTTTTCCGCGTCTCTCACGAACTTTGAAGCAAAACCACTGCCCTTAATTGAGCCAGTTTCGGTATCAAAATAGATAGAAAAAGCGGGCTCAGATCAGCGGATGTTCGACTAAACTAAATTTGCTATCGCAGTTGAGCCTAAAAGGTTGACATACAGATTCCCCTGGTGCCAGCAAAACTTTTCTCGGTCGATCTTTAACTCGGTGAACAGAAATCAGGAGAGTCTGAATGGGGTAATCAGGAGAGTCTGAATGGGGTCGAACGATTACTGACAATGACCTAAAATTTAGCTGGTTACTGAGATTCGAGAAGATTTTTACTGATTTCTTAAGTACTGAGAATCAGGTTATACTAATTGCAATCTGTCTTTTTCAAAAAATATAGAACGAATTGTTTGTAAGTTATATGAAAAGTTTGAGCCTATGATGATTATAACGCAAAATTCACGACCATTCGTGAATTTTATTAAGTTATTACAGTCAAGTCTTGAGAGTCTTAATTCTTTTTTATTTGCAAATGTGAATAGCCAAACATTTTTTGGTTAGTCCATGTAATCAGATTTCTGAATTTCCAGTGTTGAGTCTAATTAGGCTTTTAAATGCTGCATGCGCAACAACCCTCAAGCGGCTCGATTTTGCGAAACGATAGGAGACCCTTTTCACGTTAACGGGTTAGATTTACCTAATAGTAGTGTAGTATACATTGAGTTACTCCTTTTTCGGGCCCAAGTGGGGCGCATGCATAATGATAATTAACTCCGCCGCATTTTATTTAACAACTACGACGTCTTCCTAGAGATAATTTATTATGTATGCGCCCCACTTGCGCCCCCCAAAAAGGGATATTTCAGTGCATACTATACTACTCCTAATAATAAAAATACTTTTAAAGTGTGCCATGCTAATTTTTAAGCCTTAAATTGTATTTCATAGATTCCTCTCTCGGGAAGCATGTTTCCAGCGGTTGGCTTCTATGCTGTGTTGCTTTGAAGTGTTTTGTTCTGTTCATCAAGTAAATGAATACTCTTACTTTCAATACCCATAGATACTGAACGCAACTTTCGGCATCGGTCGAGAAAATGCTGAAAAGCGTTTGTTTTGACAAACCGTAAGTTATATTAGGAAATACTGTGGTTTGAAACAGATGATCCGTCTCCTTCAGTGCATAATCTTTTTTCCTACAAACTCCAAGTACATGAAGACACTTACTTGCTTGCATAGTTTAGTCTTGGTTTTTGCTGGAAACTTACAGTTAGTTTCAAATGTAGCACCCATCAATACTAGTGTATGTTGTAAACAGTCGGATCACTTTTGGTTAACTTTCTTTTTGATACCTATTAAGTTCTTTACACTCATATGAGATACGCTTTATGTTATTACTGTTGGCTCAAGAAAAAACTTCGCTAACATTTCTCCGAACCGGTAACACAAAGTTTAATTATCAGCAAACTTGAAAAGGGAGGGAGAATCACCATGTTCGATTTCAAGGTAGCTTAAAAATATATTAAATAAATAGGGGCCACTTACACCTTGTGTATTCCCCATATTTTCTCCCTTCAACGCACAAGCGGAGTGATTGTTATTTAAAGATAACTAAGCTACCAATTCATATTATAGGGGGTTAAGGGCGGTTTCCTTAATTTGTGGGTATTAACCCGTGTCTAACGGCGTCAAACGCTTTATTAAAATTCGTTGCAATAACACGTAGTGCTACACAGTCGGGCTGGTCTAGGTTGTTGTCGATATAGCGCTGAATTGCCAACAGATTGTCCGTGCAGTTAACCGCTTCACGATACGCAAACTGCGTAAGGCTGAGGTTTTTCTCAACAGCCTCTTTTACGTGGATACAATAAATAGCCTTCTCAAACGCCCTACCACTGGGGTTATATTTATCCCGAGATAGTCCGATACCTCAATTGGCATGCTAATCTTTAGTAGGTAAGGCTAAGCAGCGTACACTTGCCTAGGAATAGATTCTAGATAATTATGTAAAAGCAGAAGAGAGAATCTTAGTAAGCTCTGTCCAAGTCCAAAAAGGGAATCCCTCTGGACATATTGCCGCTTTTTAGGTTGTTTAAGCACTTCCGAACCCCTCCCTTGTGAATAATTGACTTCTCAATACATAAGTCAATTCTCATTAAGACGTCATTGATAACTTCAGCGGACGGCAAGGACGATGGGGAGTTTTATGAGCTCTCGCATACAACCGATCTTGCTAAATTGTTTCATCGTCAGCTTGTGTTCTGTTCTGTGGTGTAATTTTATTACGCCGTCAAGGAAAACAATCACTCAAGACTCAAGACACTTTCAAATCGATTCTCGTTTGAAATCTTTTTTGAGAAAACTAACATATTACAGACAAGCTTAAATATACCCTGAGGGTGGGATTCAGATCAGCAAAGTAACCAGCAAAACCGCCGCAATATTTCAATTCAAAACAATACAAGTTTTTAAAGTTGTTTACATTCTCGGAAGAGAAAACAGATTTCGTCAAAAGCAATCTTTTTTCACTGAGATTGTGTATAAAGCTTTGTTTAAAGAAAAGTTCTTTATAAATATAAAAATGAAATCTGCATTCCAATGCAAGTGATTTTCTTATTTAATTTTAACTACCTCTCTATACGGTATTTTCTATTTATTTTCTTATATGTTATGTAACTATCTCTCTATACTGCAAAGTAATAATGATAATATTGTTACAATGGATGGCATTCCCAAAACCAAAAATGTTTCATTGTATCTAAAGTTTCACGAAGACTTAAAATTCTGGAAAATTCGTTTTAATCACAAGCACTGCTTGCGTTCAGCTAACTATTTTAAAAGGCAGTAAAACTCGTCAAGATACTATAAAACCACATTTGGATAGTCAGCTGTTTCTCTTAAAATCGTTATAATTTTTCCTTACCCGTTCCGTGCAATGTTTTAAGCAATAACCACTTGTTGTCCAGTCTTGTTGTTTTGGAGGAATCGTCATACGTGCGTTAACTTGCCAACCAGTCATAAGGACCCCAGAATCATACTTACGGGGGGTGGTGTAGTAAAACCGTAGCCCTGAGTCATCAAAAAGACCTTAGAAAGAATCAATTAATTATTGTTATGTTTATAAAATAAATGGTCAGCTAAAATTGTTAGATTTTCAGTTTGAGATAGTTCTGATCTTTGAAATTATTACAAAATAAAAAAGAAAGGGCAAGGATTAAGCAAAACAAGATCAACCAAAAACTCAAAGTGGGACTGGCTTCAACTGAAAATGTGCAAGGAAACGCTGTTAAAGGGACGAAGGACGAAAATACTTGAAGAAATACCTCAACTGAAAAGAGAATTACAACACTGGGACAGCTGGTAAGCACAAAGTCCGAAGAAACTTGAAAACTGCGAGTTTTACCTTTTAATGGAAACGTTTGAGGAAGAGTACGGGAAGACCGAATTATTTTCGTTATGACAAATTATTGGTAACAGCCACATATTCTCTCTGCGATAATCTTGACTAGAATCAGCGTGCAATTCGTATGTATAGATATGAGAACACACCGTGGCAAAGGTGTTTCCAAGTGATATACCCAGAAACGTTCTTAACATGTACCTGATTTCTCTTTAGGGTTGTCGTAATGTATTTCCATCAAGACTATTTTTGGGCTATCTTTTGTTCCTACCGGGTATCCAACATCTGGAGGATAGGAAAACTCCTAAAAGAAAAACGATTGCAACTTCACAGTGAATATGGCAGGGTTGATACTCGTGCATAGGCATTCATGGTTCGTTTTGAAAAATTTAGTTTTTGAATTGACGATTAACTTGCGTTGATGTGGATCAATCCTTTTTAGTCATGATATTTTCTACCGGCTTACTAAATTGAAGTCAATTGTAAATCACCTACCTCTTAGGTTCAGTTGTAGTAAGCAAGATTATTTTAGCTGACCGCTTTAATTTTAAACTTCCTCCCTTTATTTACCGATTTCCTTGTGTATAATTTTTTGAATAGTGACAGACTACGAAGTTTTTGACTGTAACAACCACTTCGATTGTACCACATCTAACATTTATTGTGTTTAATGCTCTCACTGTTACCATTTATAGGTTGGGGAAACCGGCCACCGTCTAGGATTACATCTATGACATACACAAGGAAAATCTTTCTAAACCAGTCTTTTACCATTTCAGTTCTTCCAACCAATCTATTCTTAATTTTGTTGCTCATCAAAGACGGCAATAATTGTGCAAAACCAAAGAAATGCGGCTCTTTCACATCTTGAGCACCAATTTAATTAACGTTTTGCGTTTTAATTATTCTGTTATTTGTGACCTTATGACTTTTTATACTTGTCTTCGACAACTTTCGCCTATTAGAGGTGCTCCACGAGTGGTCCCGAGGGACTGACGGGAACGGTTCGACTATCAGAACACTCCTGTTTGATTACAGAAGGGCAGTTGATCTAATCGACTAGAGTATTTTAGTAAGTAAATTATGCGCAACTGACATTGCACCTGGTGTTATCAATTGGATATTAGATTTTCTATCAGATCGCTTACAGAAAATCAAACTCTCTGAAGGTTGTGAATCCCAGTGGGGCACAGTACCTGCTTTCTAATTCGTATATTTCAATTTGTCCAAGCCAATTTGATCATCTATTGATCCGACGATGGCAGAAACTTCGTAAACGGTTGCCTGTATTTTATTTTACTTCTTCAGTTTTGAATTTCAACCGTAGATCTGTTTATTGATCCGATATTCTGCACGGGTATTAACATCATTTTATGGAGAATCATCATTGGCCAATTCAACCTGGCTATACCACGCACATCAAAAACTCAAGACCGCTCCATCAAATTTAACTCTCACAAGACAGCTAAATGGTTTCCTCAGAAACACACCGGATTTCTTCTATGTTTTGCACTCTACTGTGTAACATTTTGCATCACAATTTCAATGGACGTTCATCCCAACCCTGGACCAAACAATACTCAAGCAGCTCAGAATTCATCTCTAACAGTCCCACTTCATCAAGACACAAGCAAAAGATCCATTCCCTACACGAAACTCTTCAACAGGACTAAATTGGTTCAACTGAGATTAGCACGTCATGAACATCACTTGAAGAACTATACCTTTTACGACGAACACAACCTTATTCCTAAATCATTACTGCCCAAAAGACCTCCTCCTATGGTTCCAGGAAAGAGCGTTTCGTCGACGTTGAAACTATTTTTCTTTCTCGGCCTCACATCAGCATCTTAAAATATTGGTTGACGCATGTGAACAGTGCATAAACTCGCTCACCAAAGAATTTGAAAAACAAAAGGAACTTTAACGCAAATCTTATTCCATTGATATCTTTTTTATTCTATTCTTCTAAACTAGAAGCCATGACATTATCTTTAGAGATCTTGTTAACTAAGAGACGTACTAGCAAAATC
The DNA here is from genome assembly GCA_027575215.2 of Hydrozoanthus sils. Classification (NCBI taxonomy): domain Eukaryota; kingdom Metazoa; phylum Cnidaria; class Anthozoa; order Zoantharia; family Hydrozoanthidae; genus Hydrozoanthus; species Hydrozoanthus sils. The sequence continues at coordinate 5,995 of JAOBRD020824985.1, forward strand.
CTTCGTTTAAATGACACCACTGCCTGTAATTTTAAATCTAATTCAAGATTTCAACGGTTTCAACGGTTTTCTCAACACCCTAGTTATCACTTCGCCAATTATAACAACATAATAACCGCACACGACACCGCAGTCTCGCCTAACACTCCGCCCGCTAAACGTAAACGCTCGCGACGGAAAAACAAACCCATTAATAAAATCAAACTTGACAGCTCCTCTGTCATTACCCTTACTAACACTCGTCTTTCTAATGACGAAACTTCAGTTCTCTCGAGCGGACTGACTTTCTGCCCTACCTCTAGACATATTATATAACTGGCCGGAAGTTCCAGCCGACAACTTTTCCAGACGCATGCGATTAACTAAATACTTTCTTCACCATAACGAAAACAACAATCCAGTAGATCGCGATAATCCTTTTCATAACCAAAGTGACTGTACTCCCCCCACTGACAGAGAGCAGGCTCTTAACATTTTTCTAGAAGTTATTTAACTCGACATAACGACCTCTAAACTTAAAACCATTCTCTTACGCATAATTTTAACTGTGAATAATTTTACTTTCAACGATAAACACTATCTTCAGGTCCACGGTACTGCAATGGGTACTAACATGGCCCCGTCTTTTGCAAACTTATTTCTTGGTCTTTTCGAAACTAACGCTCTCGCTAAAGCTCCATTTAAACCTCATACTTGGCTCTGATACATAGATAACGTTTTCATGATCTGGACAGAAAGACTAGAAAATCTGGAAACATTTGTTAACTATCTTAACAGCATCCCCCCACTATCAAATTTACTAACTCTTATTCTTTTAACAACGTCGCCTTTCTCGATGTTAACGTATACTTAAATAATGGTATAATTGAAACTGATCTCTACACCAAACCCACAGATAAGCATCAACATCTACTATTCTCGTCCTGTCACCCTCGCCACACTAAAAAAGCTATTCCATTTAGTTTAGCTCTCCGTTTATGCCGCATTTGCTCCACTGAAGACGCTTTCAAACGTCGCACTTCAGAACTAACCACGTATCTCCTCAAACGCGGTTACAGTCGCTCCTTTCTCTCTGGCCAGATACAACATGCCACTGACATTTCTCGTACTCTTGCTTTAAAAGCCAAGGACGCATCTACTAAACCATCAATTCGTATACCTTTTGTAATATCTTATAACCCATCACTTCCACAGGGTCGGTACAATCGGTGGACCCCCAAAATAGACCCCTAAAATGGACCCTCAAAAACATAATAGAGAATTAAAAAAAATAATGATAAAAAATAAAGAATAAAGAAGTTTTATTTAAAGTTTTTTTTCCTTCAAAGTTTTATTACCGTTTGACTGAATCACAGCCTGTTGACAAGCTCGGCATACAGTTTGTTTGATTGACAACTTCCGTAATTTTAATAGAAGTAAAAGATGTAAAAGGTTTTGGCATTTATTTTTGCCTCTTTGACCAGTAATTACTATGAACAAACTGTTATTCATATGTTACTTTCATTCACTCTTCTTATATTAGTATATATATACTTTAATAGGGGCTAAAGGCTGATACAAGTGATTCTGTCGGTCATGTATTCCCGTACAAAAGGTGGCATTCAACTACCGAATTCAATTAGCTAAACGGACAAAAAAATACATAACTTCACTAATATTTGACGAAACAAATCAATTCGAACACGTTTAAAAACTGAGACTAAAACATTATTAATTTCTAAGATGCAAGGATTTGTTTTGCGTCTTCAAGAAGTATTTAGTTTTGAGTTTTATATTTTTTTTTACTTTTCACACCTGCAAATCATGCGTTTCACCGACAATTAAAATTTCTGTCAAAAAGCAAAGAAAATCTGATTCGATCGCACGAGTTACCGATGGAGCTTGGATAATGTCGACATTTTTAATATTGCGATTGTTAAAATTATCAAATGACGCGATTTTTGTTTTTTTACACCATAAATTAAATGGATTAGGAAACAAAATTTGACATTTTTTTATGAAATGTTTGATATACAGCAGAAATAATACGGACAACATCTAACAAAAGTGATTCTGACGTCGGGATCAGTCGTTTGCAGAAAAATTGGTTGACTGCATTATTTAGCATAGCTTCTTCAAACCAAAACTGTGGATACAAATTGCCGTTGTCAAAGTTGCAATTGAGCTCTTCTAATTTTAAGCAACAGAATCCGAAAGCTACAAGTTTCGGGTTAATTGTAAAATTCTGTTGTCAATCAAACAGACTAATTGCGGAGCTTGCCAACAGGCCGCGATTCAGTCGAACGGTATTTTTAAAATTTTAAATAAAAAAAACTCTAAAAAAACTTGTTTAATTTGTATTTTATTTTTTATTATTTTTTTATTTTCTGTGTTTTTAGGGGTCCATTTTGGGGGTCCACCGATTGTACCGACCCGTTCCGTACGAATAGCCACTGCGTTACTTTAATTGTATTTACTTTTTTTCAAATCTGACTCACTGTGACACTGTCTGTGTCATGGTTCAACTTTGCGCAAAGGAGACGACTTTGACACTGCCGCAGTCCTGTTGACTTTTACCACACAAAAGCAAATAGTCGTCGCTTAGTCTTTTTAATAACAATTGCAACTGGATTCAAAATGGCGGCGATCGAATGGGCTCCTATCAAAACTCCAATAAAACGTCGTATGCAGACTTTTACAGTTATGATGCAAGTTTTCGCGTTTTTATTTGGCCACATTGTCGGTTGTGTTTCGCTAGTTTTAATCGTTATCTGTCCGTATACATCGATTTTTGCCGTGCTTTATCTCGGCTGGGCCTACATTCTGAACGGGAAAACACCAAGTCGTGGAGGCAGAATGATTCCTTGGTTTCGACGCCTGAAGTGGTGGAAATACTTTTGCGAGTACTTTCCATTATCGCTCATAAAAACAGCAGATTTAGACCCGAAGAGGAACTATGTCTTTGGCTACCATCCTCATGGAATTATAGGGATGGGTGCAATTGGAAGTTTTGGCAGCGAAGGAACGGGCTTTTCGGAAAAATTCCCAGGAATCGTCCCGCACTTACTAACTCTTTCGATGAATTTTAAATTTCCTTTCATTCGCGATCTTATCATGGCGTCAGGTGTGTGTTCAGTGGACAGAGGAAGTATAGTACACATTTTACAGAAGATGGGGCCGGGTCATTCTGTGGTTATTGTGGTCGGTGGTGCGGCCGAGTCGCTTGATGCACATCCAAATAGTTTCAAGCTGACTTTAAAAGATAGGAAAGGTTTTGTCAAACTGGCTTTGAGAAGTGGGTAAGTCTTACAAATCTTGCACAACAATTAATTTATCGCCAATACCAAGATCAATACCTAATCAAAATATTTGTTTTTTAAAAATTGACTATAAAAATATAATTATTAGTTGGCGCGTTACACGTTTCATCTCGAGCTCTTTAACCAATTGGGCATGTTTTTTTTATCTTTCGACCAGGGACTGCGGAGCTACATTGCATTGATGGGGCTAAGCTTGGAATAAGCCAGCATGACCCAATGAGCACCCGTGGCACAAGCTTTCTACGGGGGACCCCTGGAAAATTTGAAACTCTGAATTTCTGAGGTCGCCAGAAATGTATTTGTTTCTATATATCAGTCCAAGCAAATTTTGTGAAGTTTTTTATCCTCAATTTCTGACGTAGTTTTCTTCAACATAATTATCGGTGGGGCTATAAGCCCATCTAGTTCTATTGCTCCTTGGTCCCTGTCAATTAGGGTTCATAATATTTCCTAGATAATCTGAACATCGAGATCACTTTATAAAAATGGCTAACTATTTTTTTTATTCCGACGATAATATTTGAAATTTCAATACTGTGTCAGTTGCAAATGCACATGATTAACATATTAGTGTATTTTAAAATTTGTATCTACTTTGTTGAAATTGTTGCTGTTAAAAAAGTTTATTTAATCAAGTTTGGTTAGAGCAAGATGAATTTGTATTATATAAGACAATTTAGATAATATACCAAGTAGTATAGGCAGACCCACATCTCAGTGGATAGCTGACGTTTTCTTTAATGGATAGTGAGTGAGTGACCCTCACTGATTGGTTAATAATAATTATAATAATAATAATAATAATAATAATGATAATAATAATAGTGTGTTTGCATTAGCCTGTGCAAACATAGCAAGATATCGTTATTTTATAAAAGAAGTAATGGAACGCAGCTGCCATGTTTGCACATTTAACAACAGCAAACCAATTGCAAGCTAAAAAAATTAAAACTAAGTTTAAACAATACAATAAATTAAATTACATTAATTATAATGGTTTTAGCCTGCAGTGTCTCCTGTACTTTAATGGCTGAGAGAGTGCATGGTAAGGAGCCTTTTCAGATTTCCCATATTTTTATTACCTGCAGAGCGTCTCTTGTTCCAGTTTTCTCCTTTGGTGAAAATGATTTGTATGAACAAGTTAATAACCCCAGAGGATCACCCCTAAGGCAGTGGCAAACAAATATGAAAAATGTCATGGGATTTGCTCCACCGATATTCCACGGTCGAGGAGTGTTACAATATACTTTTGGCCTGATTCCTTATAGGAGGCCTGTACATACTCTTGGTAAGTACAGATAAGTTTTCTCTGTACATATATGTTGAGTTTGCTATATATGGTTTGCTCTAATTGCTCTTTCCATAGTCTCTTCTCTTAAGTTTAAGGAAATGTTGAGAGGGACTGAGACTAAGATTGAACAATACCATGGATACTAAACCAGCTGAAAGCTGGCAATAGGCCTTTTACAGTTTGTGGTCACATGACCAAAGTTACCTTAGTTTAATTAGCTATGACAAAATGGTGTTCAGAAATGGAAAGAGCAGGTTAACATTAATTGGAAGTCAATTAAGTTTCAAGTATCAACTGTTGTTAAATAGTCATAAAAAATGACAGCATATATAAAATCAAAATTTTTCAAAAGAAATGTATGTGAGAATGATACTGGTACATCATGCAGTCACACAAATCCTTAGAATATATTCTTTTTTCTGTTGCTTGCCATTTTTACCATAATATTATTTGAAATCATTAGCTGAAACTTTGCCATTTTACCAATGCCAACCTGCTTTTTGCATTCTTTGATACTATTTTTCTAAGCTCTTTGCTTTAAGGAAGGTGTGGTCACGTGACCTCAAAGGGATGGACCAGTTGACCTCATGGGGGGGGGAGGAGTGGGAGTGAAAGAATTTCTAAAAAAAAACTTGCAGGGCCCCCCAGACAAAAAAAAATTTGCTTGCTGAAATCCTATTAAGGGAATGTATGAAAACTGGCAAAAAATTTGTTTTCTTCTGAAGCTTGGCAGGAAAAAAAAATTTGCAGAGAAATCATTCTTCCACTCCCCCCACCCCCCCCTCCCATGAGATCAACTGGTACATCTCTAACTGCAAGAGGCGTTTTAATTTTGGATTGCCCCTGATTTTGTTCCATTCTACCAATAGTTGGAGAGCCAATTCATGTCAACCAAGTCAAAGAACCTTCAGTAGAAGAAGTTGACGAGTTTCATCAAAAATACATTGAAGGCCTTGTAAGCATTTTTGAGAAGCACAAGAGCAAATATGGAATATCTGAAGAACAACATTTGGAGATTTGTTAACAGAATACATTGCATGGTATATGTAATGTATGATATCACATGATATAAATGTGGAATGTCTGATGAACAACTCCAGCGACTCAATCTCAACTATTTTAATTTTATGACAGAGCCAGGCGAGGAGGGGGGTTGGGGGGACTCAAGCAAGATTCAAAGTGTATACCCAAAAAAATCCCTGCCTTAAAACCAAACCATGCAAACTTTCCCCTCCCCTCCCCTCCCCCCCCATCATAAAAGTTATTAAGTGGGGCTCCTGGGTGAACAACACTTGGAGATTTATTAACAAAATAAATTACTTATGATTATTTAGACTGTTAGATTATACTTTCTGATTTAAGAAACACAAAGGAGTGTTTTCTCAGAATGCCTATGAAATGAAATATTTTGCTTACGCTGGGATAGACCTTACTTAAATTTTGTCAAAATGATTTTTGAGCTGATAAGCAAAAACATTTAATGTATACATAGCTTTTCTTTTTCTGTTGTTTGGGATGCTGTAACTTTTACATTTTATTTTGTAATAACTATATATTTGCAAATGTTAAAGTACCTTAGTTTATGGTTGACAAACTCTATGTAACACTTTATCCATTTTGCTTAGCACGTTAATTAATTGCTATTCCATTGGGAGGAAGGGGGTAGGGGGTGCTCCCTATATTGAAATGATATGGGTGCTCATCATACTTTTAAGGGGTCAAAATCTGCAATTGGTATTTTTAGGGGTTTTCAGATAAAAATCAAGGTTGTTTTGGAAAACGGTTTGTTTTTTAGGGGTGCAAAACTATATGTCTGCAGTTTTCTCCTGCATTTTCAAAATCAGTGTTATGAAGTGGATTTTAGGGTCAGAAATGTTCATGCCTTTGTGTTTTTCAGGGTATTTTTTGACAATTTCTGAAATTAATCATCCTGTTTACCCCAAAATACCCACTGTGGATTCCCTCATAAACTAGCCAGTTAAGGGCAGTGCATGTATAAATAAAGAGCACACTGAGTATAAATATGACTGAGGTATCATTAGGGTTTTTTATTAGTACATTACAAAATCTATTTCAGTTGTTCTATAGGGAGAAAACCAATATAATTTATCTTAGTTTTATGTACTAAGCTACTTCTGTCAACAAAATCTATTTAATAAAAAGGGGAAAATCTGGTGTTAGGTGTAATTATAATGATAGACATCCAAAGGACAAATGTTTAATTAAGCTATCATTTCTGCAGTATATGCCTGATAAATAAATTATTTCAATATTATTTTTTTTATATGTTTTGCAATATTTGACTTTGTACAAATCACTGATTCTGGTACTCTTTCTTTATAAAAACTTGTAACATTTCTCGTACTTACGAAATTTATGTGATTGTTTCACTATTTAAGTCTGGCTGGGCAGCAAAGTTAATGGCTGCATCCTGCTAGCTTTCACCAGGCGATGTAAAGACTGACCATGAAGAAAGTGTCTTTATATGGCCTGAAGTTCTCGTCCAATACAACGGGACATAGTGGACAGTTAAACTGGCACGTGCTTTGTGGCGCGTACGGTTTGTTTAATTACAACCTAAACTTTGTCTAGCATCGAACTACACCCAAGCAGGATGTATACACTAAAATATGTATAGCTCAGATAACTTTCTTTCTTCCGTTTCTAAAAATTGCTGTTAAATTTCGAAGGTTATTCGTGAT
>JAOBRD020825093.1:0-13283 GCA_027575215.2 Hydrozoanthus sils
GTCTTCCAGAGGAAAACGAACGGCCAAAACTGCTGTCCACGGCTTCTACTAATAGTTGAACTACTACAAGGAGAGAACTTCCTAGCTCCTTTTGGGCCAGGGATACTTGTCGGAAAATTTCAATGAAACCCCAGTCTGGGCGTAGTTCAGGGTAGCATCCATAAACGGAACTTCTTTCATTTGTTTGATTTAGTCCCTGAAATAGCAATTAACCATGCATACGCTGATGTGACAGACACGCAGTTAGAACTAGTTAGGGTTTATATAAATCTACTCGGTACACCCGCTCGAGCTGCCGAGATGCAATTTTGTGTCTCTTTGTCAGAGGAAGGTACTGCAATCACTGCGATGCGCAAATGTCAAAATTTCCTCCCGGGCACCCTGAAGCCATGGCTACACGGTTTAACATTGCCTGCAACGTTGCGCGCAATGGGAGAATTTCACCGTGCAGCCACCTTTGAAATCGTTGCACGCAACGTTGCGCGAAGTAGAAGCCGACCCTACTCCTGCAACATTGCATGCAACGGTTTCAACCAGTGGCTGCACGAAGGGTTTCAGTTGTGCGCAACGTTGCATGCAATGTTGCACCGTGTAGCCACGGCTTAAGCGGTATCAAATCATTGAATTTCAGTTACCCCTGAGCGGAGGTACGACGAACATCCCCTTCCCAAATTGAAAAGTCTGAAAAGTTGGGAAATATTAAACCAAGCCGGCCAGGTATTTTTTAGGGTTGAAAAAAGCAAAGCTATTGTTACAGTCCCGTGTTTAGTAAACGTGTCAATGATCAAGAAGCTAGATAAAAAGGTCTTTTGGCGAACGTCCTATTAGTTTCCTATTTATGTACGCGTGCGCCTTTATTCTGCATATCACGTTCGGCACAACACGGGGGGACTTAGCGCAATCTATGGACGGAAAAATGTCAACTTTCAGTTGTTTTTTTAGGGTAATTTTCAAACCGAGAGGTTTTTTTTACGGTTGAAAATTTCTATTCCTTGCCCTTGGTAATTTTAGGGTATTTTGGGGACTTTTTCAACGGTCATCCCTAAGGCCTAACCTTCAACACCGAAGTACTTCCCCCGGGTAAAAAAAAAAACCTTTACCGGTGTCACAGCGGATTCGGTCCCCCGCGGACTTGGTCCCCCTTTAGCTTTACTAAAAGCTGACAAACTCGAAATACGGCTGCTACAAATCACGATTATGAACCAACCAAAACAAGCAAATATTCTTTAGCGTTTATGTTATCGGTTTCTAAAACCTGTGGAAGCTTAAAATCTTTGTCAGTTTATCGCTGAGTTACTTGTACTTAATTTCACATAAACATTAATCAAAAACTTTTGAGAACAAAATTATAACAAATTGCCACAACATTTAAAACACTCGCTGACAAATACAGGCGTATTTTAATCAAAACTTAATAAACACAATCTGCCGCGTTCAAGGATATTCAGATTCATACTTATGGGATACAGTAAGGGCGCGCGGATTTTATGGCTATAAAACACATAAATTAGTTTTAAAATGTTTCAAAATCAATATCAATGTTGATGATAGTGTCAATATCCGCCAAAAACTCAATTGTGGAAAATTTTTTTGGGGAGGTGTTCACCGCGAAGGGGGGACCAAACCCGCTAACAGATTTGGTCCGGGGGGACGGAATCCGCTAGCGGTTTTGGTCAGTGGGGAACCAAATCCGCTGTTATACCGGTTTGGACAGCCGAAGCCCGAGACTATATTCTCTTGTAGATACTGTAACTGAATGAAACGACTCTATAAATGGAAAGTTGGCATTCTGATAGGGTTTTCCTTTGTAAACAGGCGAACTGGTGCATATGCCCTAGGAACTTTAAGCCCGGCGCACACGAGAGGAAACGGAAAAATTCTTGCGAGGTCGTTAGCTCAGCTGTTTCCTCCCGTGTGCACGTGAACTTTGGTGAGATTTTTGCCTCGCGAGGTCGTGAGACAAATTTCTAACCTGTTTGAAAAGTTTTTCCTAACCAAAATTTACGCGCAAATGGGAGGAAACAGCTGAGCTAACGGCCTCGCGAAACTTTTTGCTCAGCCGTTTCCTCTCGTGTGCGCCGGGCTTTACAAAACTGCTGAAAACCCCTCTAGCACACTTGAGACTGGAGCACCAGAAAATACAAAAGTAATTGTTGCGTGTACGCGCGCGTCCGCCTGCGGGGCGACCTGCAGTTGGCAACAAATGATGGAGTTTTCTGACTTTATTTCCTTAACTTACCGAGTTTTACTAAGATATTAATTTTAACTTGGATTTCCGGCTTCGGATAGAAGAAGATGAACTTCTGAGGCAACTGAGAAAAAAGGGCTTCAGCCGCAAGTTTGACTCAGTCGAGGTCACGGCATTTTTGCCGGAGGAGGCGTTGTGTTTTGTTGTCTGTTTTGAGTCGTCGGCTTTTTCTGGAATCATTGCCAACTCATGTGACTTGTAAGGGCTTCACCAAATGTTTCACGTTTTCGCAACTTCATTTTGGCGAAGACTGACTCGACGACAGATTGGACAGACTGCTTCCTGAGGGATTCCCCATGTAATCAGAAATTCTTTCGTCATCGTTTCTCGAAAGGAATGGTCACGTGGTTATCCCAGAGTATATTTTCGGACTCGGTCAGCATAAATCGAAAATACGACCATGTTTGCCGCAGTTTTTCCTTGCTTTGTCAAGGGATTTGTTGTATGAAGTTAAGGTGTTGTTGTTACGCTAATCTAAAGCTTTTTTCCTGAAAACGGTAAGATAAAAAAATCAGTAAGTTTATTTCTTTTCATCGATTCATATTGACCGCCATTCATCCAGGGGCTTCATTTCGGTTGCTCTCGTTTATTACTGAACTGCTATAACCTTAACTTTTAGGAAGTATACTTATTTATTGGTTTTTCTTTATGGTTCAGAGAAGACTGCAAAATGTTAAACGGGGTTATGCCACGAATGGCTTAAAGGAAGGCAGCGAAAAAGCTAAGACCAATTATAACTTGGATAAAACTCGAAATTTTCGTGCTGCTGTTTCCTATCTATTTTGTTCGCGTGTTTGATCTGCATACATGTTTAATCGGGAATAGATTTCATAAAAAGCTTTTGGAACCTTGGGACGATTAAACAGTCCATCTTTTAGCAGTGTTTGAGTTCAGTCTGATACTGTAGCTTTCTCCCTAGCTTCAAGAACGTTAACTACAATCATACTAAACCAATGGTAAAGCGCTAAAGCAAAATGCTTTCCCTTCCTAGCCGAGTTTGTTGTATTACAAAATTCTCCCAACTAATGCCCATACTTTTTATTGAACGAGGTTTAAAGCCCGATTGCCCGATCGTCGTTTGCTATATTTGATCAGTTCTCATTTTCTCGTTACTGAATATCTTGTTTTGATTGTGTCTCGAGTAAGGAGAAATTAGATATTGGTGCAGTAACTAATACTTGGACTGAAAGGGTAAAGGCAAAAGTAATAACGAATAATAATTAATAAATAATTGTGATGATACTGTACATATGGAAAACATATATTTTATACATGTACTGTTTGTATTTCTTTAATATACAGCAAATTGAGTACATTGCAGTTTTGAGAGGCCTTCAGTTGGTAGTTTATAAGCTAGCCAAAGTTAATAAATAACTCTAGTTAGTATTTACCAAAGCAACCAATATCTATTTTCGTGCGCTCTGATTTGCTCCCGTATCTCACCAATATCCATGACTATTAGTTGATTTTACCAATATCCATGACTATTAGTTGATTTTGAGGCAGTAACTAGTCAAAATGGTGTTGTGTTACCCATTAGTTATAGACGAGGATTTCCGAAATGATTGCTTTAAACTAAGAACCACTCCAGAAAACACGAAGAGGACAACGAGATTTGGCTTTTTGGTTTTAATGGTTAGGACAAAAATGTTTCTTTCAAAATCTGTTTAAAATCCACGACATTTATGTTCTTCAAAATGTACACAAAGCACATGAGCTAGAAATAGAAAAAAACTTAAATTTTGTCCTTTCTTTTAAGAATGAAGTGCATTTTATCCCCATCTTTTGGTAAATACTAAAACAACTATCTCTCTCAGGGTCGGTGTCTAGCTCTAGATATATACATGTCTCAATGCTTCACGTCTCGGTATATATATGCACCACTATTCACCTACCCTTCTGGGAATAGTTGTTAACTAAAGATTAAAAATTTTAACTTTTCATGTGTTTGATATGGTAAAGTTTCGGGATGACATGTATTTATTCATGAATTCATTTTTTGTTTCAGTCTTTCTATCTAGCGGTGGGTAATCCTCCTATCCACAACAGAATGGAAGGACAAGTTCTGGTCGACAGGTTGCCGTTCCTGATTCCAGATGGAGCGTTCCAACAAGTGCCTTCCAGTGTTAGCACTTGTGCACCTGACCAGGGATTCAACAAGATCAAGAAGAAGATCATGATCCTGCGTAAAGGTGCCCGAGGGCTGCCCAATACAATGAAAATTGCAAAAACCAGGAAAAATCTTGCACTTTATGGAATGGTTCAACTAGACAAGAACATGAGTGAGAAAGAAGTGCGGCTAGAAGTTGGAAATAAGTTCTTTAAACTTGATGATACAGGGTATGAAGTAGAATTAAAGAAATGTTTATGTTACCTGGATGAGGGGGGGGGGTACATGTACTTCCTCTAGGGGGAGGGGGTATTTCCTCTATTGTTGTGATAGGGTTGCTCCTCATATTTTGTTGGTTTAGCATTTTTTTTTGCAGTAAAACAACTGAAGATTATTTTAGAAAAACAGTGTTTTTAGTTAGGGGTGCAAAAACAAAACAAACATGTTTTTTTCTGCAGTTTTCTTAGAACTGCCTTTGTCAAAATTTATGCTATAAGGTAGATATTCAGGATTGAAAATTTTCATGCCTTGATGACAATACCTTTTAACTTCTAACCATCTCTGGTTACCCAGGATAAGTTTTGTTTTGACTCAAGACTTAATGACATGGAGGGGGGCAGAGAGCACTTCAGCCAAGTAGTTAGCCAGTTTAACTCAAAATCAAAGGTCGCAAATTCTATCTTGGCCAGGCCACTCTGTTGTGTCTTTGAATAAGACACTTTAATATCCAACTTGTTCTTTTTTCTCCGAAAATATGGCTCCCCAGGGGATGTTGTAATTTTGCCAGCTGGGGTATACATTTTGAAAAAAAACCCTGTGCCATAGCTACAGGCCCTGCATAAGGACAGAGGCCAAAGGACAAGGCCCACATATAGACAGAGTTCTTCTCAAAATGGGCCTCCTGGCTAGTGAAAATAATTTTTATTATTATTTTTTCGTTCTTATTTTCCTGTTATATTTTAAAAATTAAAATCATACACAGTATAAAAGATTGACCATGGACAAGATGAAAATCTCCTATTTTGGGCACTCTTGCCATCTACTTAGAATAAAATAAGACTTTGTACTGAAATTATGCACATTTTCATTGTATTTCTCTGTCTACTTCCAGTGTTTTACCACCTCTCTTACAACTTAATAATTGAAAACCCTGCTCATGGAACCAGTCAGGTCGCAGGGTTCAATTCATCTTGCCTGCTCACACACCCCCCAAAAAGTCAAGCATGTTATCTGAACCAAAAGTGACTTTAAAACAAGTGACTACATAGTATCATTTCGTGATTAGAATTATATTAAAAAATCTTCATAATTATAAACATTGTATTTCAGGTACAAGTTTGGTGCTGCTGACAAATTTGGGCGTTTGAACTTTCATGAAGGTGAAGAATGGACTGGTGCCAACATTTCAAAATGGGTCAAGAAAGCATCTGTTTTGTATGTTGTCCCAGAGGTATGAATTCTTATAGTTCTGTTCTATGTATCACATCCAAATATTTGATGTTGAACAGTCTGATAACTTAAGTTTGTCATCCCGGTGTCATGGTCTGTCAACTACTAATGTGAGTCGTACTTAGTAGACGATGTAAGACCCTCAATACCAAAGTCAACTGGAAATCATTGTTAGATCATTAAGACTATGTAAAATACTCTAAAAGCATTTCATTGTTATTATAATAATAATAATAATAATTATTATTATTATTATTATTATTAGTAGTAGTAGTAGTAGTAGTAGTAGTAGTAGTAGTAGTAGTAGTAGTAGTAGTAGTGGTAGTGGTAGTGGTGGTGGTGTTTAGTTCAAGTTATGAAAAATTAAAATAAATGGAATTAACTATTTATAATTGGTTTTTAATAGGTTGAAGTAGATGATGCATCAGATGATAGTGACGAGAGCTCAGATGAAAGTCGACATCAAAGACCTCATGAGTCATACCTGAAGAAACCACCAAGATCATCATCATCTGTACCAAGACCCACCTTGGAACTTAAATATAAGTCAGCTGAACAATTATGTCCAATCATGATTCCCAGTGTAAGTAAGGTGCAAACATGAATTCTCTAAGTTTACCATGAGATATTTATAATATACATTTCTAAAATACTGCACTTGTCCAGATAATAGGCATATATTACAAGATATTTAAAAGCATCTAGCATAGTGAACCCGTGCGCTTTATCTGAATGAAGAGAAATTATAATTAAAATTTTTATACGAGATTAGACTACTTTCTTACTTGCCTGCAGGATAGTGAGCTGAGCATTGTTGCCTATCCATTCCATTATTATTAAACTCCCAATATGCTTAATTCTTTTTTATCACACAATTCTCGATGAAATCTATCCATAAAAGCAATGCAACGGGCTCTAAATCTTTGCCTGCCTTACAATTCAAACTCAAAGGTTTTATCTTGTACTGTGGGCTGATCTATCTACGAACGGCTTGTGTTTCAATTACACTTCACTTATTGATGTGAGATGATTAAATTACAGATACGAATTAACTTAAAATTTAAGCTTGGCATAAACTAATTGAAACATGAGCAGTTTGTAGATGTTAGATTTGTTTCAAGGCTCCCTCAGTTGGCATTATGTGCCTAGTACAGTTGAATTTGAATTGAAAGGTAGATAATGAATTAAACCTCGTTAACAGGAAAAAAATTTAAAGCCCATCACAGGCCTTTATGGATAGATTCTTGTAGATTTCACCAAGAATTGTGTAAACTAAGCATGTTGGGAGTTTGTGTATCTCATTATCTGGGTACTCAATTCACTCGCACTTGGAATGGATAGGCAGCAAGGCTCAGCTCACTGATGTAAACACAGGTAAGTAAGAAAGTAATCAAATCTTGTATATTGAAACTAATTTCACTTCATTCAGATAAAGTGCATGGGCTCCCTGTGCATCTAGTAATTAGTTATAACATTTTTTGTTGCCAATCTTAAGGTTTAGTTCGAATTTAGAATCAGTTTTTGATAAACCCCAGGAGGCATACTAAATGAAATAGAGCTTATAAGGGGTTTATATATATATTATAATATTTAGTAAGATCTGGTTTAATACTCTTTAGGATTACTCTGAAGTCCCTAATATTAGTATATAATATACAACTATTTATTTTGGCCTAAATTTCCACCCAACATAATAATTACAGTATGGCTTATTTGGGAATGTATACCTAGTTATTATTAATTTCTGGGTTTCGGAAGCCAAGCATCTTCACTGCAGGTTTTTTAGACTATTATTGTTTTTCTTCTGGGACACAATGCTCACTGTTTACATTTGTTAATCCTCATTTTTAAAAAGAAGCAGCACCCATCTACAAGAAAAAAAGGCCATAATTTCCGGAAGATTACCCGTACCACTCTATTTTGGCCACAAGAATAAAAGTTTCGCCACGGTTCTAAATCAGATGCCTTCAGAAGATGGAAATGGCGAAGTTGACATAAACAATGTAAACAAAAAATTTGTATTTGAAATCTTTCCAACCTCTTTCCACCCCTCTATACTTGTCTATTATTAATTTTGAAAGACTTTTCCACCCTGTAGCACTATTTTGCCCTATACTATTATCAGGGACTTCAGAGTAGGATGTGGTTTTACATAATTTTGATATAATTCCCTGCTCGAACTTGAGTCACTATAAATGTGAACACATTATCAACTATTGAGAAGAAGTGCCAGCTAAGAATGCATCATTATTACCTTCCCAAATAGTTTTGATGCTACTGTTATTTATTAGGCTGGGCTTCTGGAATTTCACGATGAAAATTTGCAAAATAGCGTGGCATTGCTAGCTGATTGCGCGGCATTGCGCGGCAGGAGAGGTCAATTGCGCAGCAAATTATTAATTTTTTCTTCAGACATTGTTTACCTTAAAATACTAATTATTATCTAGGTAGTTTTATGCAGTAACAGTCCAGCTGCATTTGATTCCTTAAATTGGTTGTATTTGTAGTAGCTTAATCTTACTATTATGCCCACTTGAATTTGTAATTTCTTAGGATTTTAAGTAGTTCACAATAAATTGTTCAATGAAACTAGTGTAACTTCAAACCAAAATTAGTACTAATTTGTGTAAATTAATACTGGCAAAAAATTAGGTAAGAATGTGATGAAAATTGGTTTCAGCACAAACTCAAAGTATTGGGTTAATTATTTTGTGGATTTTGATTAATTCTTGACTTGTTGTTTTAAGCAGTCATATCACAGTAGTTATAAATCAAGTGCCTGAATCAACTCAAAGTGAAGTTGGTAGCTGGAGCTGTTCATTAGATGAAGGCTTTAAAGTTTATGTCAAAAAAACAAAAACAGAAAAAGTTTACAGATAAAAAAAATAATTTTAATTAACTATTTTTATTATTTTTATTTTATTTATTCTTTTATTTTTTGTTTTAAGTAACGGTCGGCGTAAGAACTAGGGTAGCGAACGGACAAATAAACATTCTCTATTGTTTTATAAATTAGACTATCTAATTAAAATCAAGCGCTCTGATTGGCTACTTTGTTGTTTTAGTGCAAAAAATAAGGAAAAAAGTACCCTGATTCATGTAATTTATGCACAAATGGACTCTAGCCCCCTCTTGGAAGCCTGTTGCCGAGTTTTAGCCAGTTCCACCGTGGGACTAGGTCACAGTACGTTTCAGTTGCTCATCTCGAGCGTCCGCCACCTTGAATTCGGAGTCTTCCTTTCCAGAATTTTTGATCGATTGCGCTCTATTATAGAACTATTTTTAAGAAGAAACAGCTGTGCCTATTCTTTTAGGTCTCTGAGTATACTGAAGCTTTTTTGTGCCGAACGCATGGCGTATATTGCCTATGTGCTTGTGTCAAGCATCGCGACTGGGGTTTAGATGCGGTCGCGAGGCCGGTAATTGCTCTGCGGGGAAAGACAGCAGAGACATTGTGCAAAGTCGGGAAGTTTGGAAATCACCGAAGGAGAAAAAGAAAGCTATTTAAATTGTGCCGAGATCGGTTTTAGCCGGTACCCGTAATATTTAATGGTATGGAGGCTTTACTACTTGATATTATTGCGCTTTATGATAACATTTTATTTTCGAATACTGTGGAGTTTGCATCATTGGCACAAATGGATATTTTTTGTGTAACTTAAGGAGAGCAGGGACTTATCAATCTTTTAATTTTTTTAATTTTTATTTTTTAAAAAAAATTATCTTTTCAGCGGCTGTTAAAAATCGAACTTATCTTTTTTTCACAAATCTCAAGAAATAAATCCATTTTTTTTAAGCATGTGAAGCTATTGGATAAAAATTATATTGGAATTCAGCTCAATTTTAGTTTTGTAAAATCCGAACTAGGCTCCCGCTTATAAAAGGCCTGGTTACTAAACCAAGATGGCGACCGATGAAAACTGAACCACGTTTAAACTGTCATGTTTTGAAGGGTTTTAAATTGATTTTAAGAAGTCAGAGAGCTGCTAAAACTTATCAGGTTTTCATATAAAATTTAAAAAGGTGTTATCTTTTTTCCGAACGATTGATTTTTCACGAATTTCGCGAAATTAAGCGGAAAAATGCAAATTTCGCGAATTACGCGATTTTGAGTCAATTTCGCAAAATCGCGTAATCGCGAAATTCCAGAAGCTCTGTAATAATGACAAAATAAAGTTGACGCGGACCGGACTTTTTAGAATAAAATGAACTGCGGGATATTCGATAGTTGCGTCATTTAAAAGTAATTGAGGAGAAAGAGCTGCCTTTGTTATAACATGTTTCTTTTGCTTTCTTGAATGAGTTATGCCATAGGCCCAATCTCTTGACCTCGTGGTAAGAAATAACACTTGTTGTAAAAGAGTAGAGTAATCCTTTTGTTTGGGTCCCTCGACTGTTGCATGAAAAATGTCGAATAGAATAGACACAAAATCAGCCCAACTTAAATAGTTTGCAACTTCTTCAGTTTTAATGTAAACTTTTGTGTTGTTTCCGGACAGGCACAACTTGGCAAAGACGAAGACAAGAAAGACGATTAGAAAGAAATGGAGAAAGTAAAAGACCAGGCAACCCAGCCTTGAAGTCTCGTTGCTGATAACCCGTTGGTCAATAATTTTAAAAGCTTTATTTGATCGAGTTATCGTGATATAGGTCATGTTATAAAGTTTGTAAGTTCAGTTTTTACATTTTGGTTGTTGACATTTTGAGGACATAATGTTTTAGTACGAGGAACGCCTCAAGGATAACACACTTACTGCATTGTAAGTAAAGCTATCACGTTTTGATACAGTTGGGTATAAAAGTTGTTTCAAGAGAAAAACTTTATATTGTAACAAGAATGTGTATCAGGCTTTGTAAGCTCTAACGTGACAAACTAAAAGATTTTCGTGGTGAGATAATTCTGCAAAGTATTGTTTTACGCTAGAATATAGTTGTGTTGTACTGTACTAAATTGCATGTTTATTGCCTGACTGGTGAGAAAGGAGCGTTGCTACATGAAATAAAAGTCGATATTTCAGAAAGAACTAGCTGCCGATGATCTTCCAATAAGTGTCACTTACTAAGAAAGGGCCAGAAATAAAAGATTTTTAAAAAGTATGTTGATGGTACCGTACCTAGGAAGCAGCATAATAATTTTTTTTTCAGTAATCGCTGTTTTTAAACAATGAAGGAGCTTACTGGAAATGGTGTGAGCGAAGAACTCAAACCCACTGGGTCACCATTCGTATGTTAGTTTAACGCCACTGGGAAGTTGTTCGGTGAATAAGGCGAAGGACAGCTAGGTACGCACCGCGCCTAGTAAAAACAAAACTAACCCCTTCAACCGTATGAGTTTGTATACTTTCATAACTTCTGTAAATTCTATTAGCTCTACGATAAATGTGACAGTTTCATAATTCACCTTCCAGAGTTTTGGTTGGTGATTAAGTTTCATATTCTCAGCACAAAAAAGTTTATTTTCTATTGTTACTGTAAGGAGAATTTAGATAATGAGAAATGCCCGTGGGGATGAAAGGGTTGCTTTGACACGGCCGGGTAATCGTGGCATCAGTTGAAATAACATTAACCAAACTATAAAACGCTATACCAAATTTGGCAAAATATCTTGAACTGCATAACAAAAGTTGTCAAGGACTATGTCAAGACACTCACTTCGGAAACAAACAGCTCTGAGCAGCCTATGTCCTATTATCTCCTAGAAGTAAAGTTCCAACAAGACATCCAACTTAGGCGATTAGCATTTGATTTCGTAAAGAAAACGATAGCCCTTGGTATTTCTGCTTTTACCATTTTGACTCGATGAGCAACATCCATGGAATCAATTCTCATTGTTAGCTTCCAATTTTCAGTCCCAGTAATTAGAATGTAGCATCTCATTACATAACATGAGTACAAGATAAGACACTTGGTAATCAGAAGATGAGATTTGATCAATTAAGCTAAACTATAGGCTGAAGATAAAGGGTAAAATTCTCCCAAACTTATACGAAAAGTATGTATACGGGCACTAGTTAGGAGTATTTACCAGTGCAACCTCAACCCTTAGTTATCGAGTAGTAAGTGCCGACTGGGCTGTCAAAAAGGGGCATGAATTACAAGGGGTACATGGCACTGATGAGTGGCGTAACCAGCTTGTAGGCCTACAGGCCTCGGCCTTTAAATTACTTTGACAGGGAAAAGAATAGTATTGAAAAATTATTTAAATCATATTCAATAAAAAAGAAGAAAGGGAAAAATTTTTTAAAGGCACCTGTTAAAATTGTTATTTTGCAATGAATGCTGCGTGGTTAAGCCTCGCCCCAAACCCCTGGAGTTGATGGAGAGAAGACTTAGCTAATAAATAACGTCCCAGTCCCCACGATGTGCCTACGTCATTAGTACGTTTACGGACCCAACGCAAATAATTTATTTTTTCTTCCAGAGAAGACAATTTCTAGCATTGGCACCGGGAGGAATATCTTCGCTAGGTTTTATGATTTTAGTGCATTTCTGGCGAATTCAGAAATAGGCAATTTTCAGAAATTTCCCGGGGGTGCATGCCCCCGTACTCCCCTTAGAAATGTTCGCGCCTACGCACTACTGTGGCCCTGTTTCCCACCCGGGAAGAGGGGGATAAGTAAGTAAGTACTGTGCTTTTATCAGTCGGGACTCTGCCTTGATATACTCGTTCTTTATTGCGTTTGTTTTAAAAAATGTGAATTATGAAGGAAATTTCTTTTCATAACCTCTCAGATTTCTGCAGTTTTTTTGTTTCAAATGCCCCCATACCCCACAACCGCCCCCCTTAGCCATTCCTATCCCCGATAGTGTTCCCGATAACCCATGATAGTGATAGATGTATGAATTTTGAAAGGCCTGGGTTGTTTCTATTTTATTCCCTTTCATCTGTGGAAGCCACGTTAAATCTTGGTACTTTGTAGCCGTTCAGTTCAATTTGGCACTCAAAGGAAGCATCGTCGTACTCGGCGTCCTTATCGTTGCTCTGCACTGGAGCGCCGGGGACAGCCACATCGGAGTAGTGAAGTGAGGAACCCTCACAGCTCGGGGTTAAGCTTTCCTTCTTTGTGGTACTCGTAGGGGCTTCCTTAATTACATCTATGTATTCCGGCTTGGAGTAAGAGCGACCGAACTTACTTTTTTTCGGCTTGGAGTAAGAACGAACCTTGTTCTGTAGCGCAGCAATTATCTCGTAATCGCCTTCCTGGTTGTCGTCTTGTTTGCTCTGAAGTAAAGAGAAAGTATATAATTTTAAAATAAGTAAGTCAGTAAGTAAGTAAGTAAGAAAGAAAGAAAGAAAGAAAGAAAGAAGGAAAGAAAGAACCCTACTCTACTCTTCTATTAACCTAACCTACTCTACTCTTCTGTTAACCTACCCTACTCTACTCTTCTGTTAACCTACCCTACTCTACTCTTCTGTTAACCTACCCTACTCTACTCTTCTGTTAACCTACCCTACTCTACTCTTCTGTTAACCTA
>JAOBRD020825199.1:0-30030 GCA_027575215.2 Hydrozoanthus sils
GATTTGAGTAGGACTTTTTTTCATGTCCCACAAGCTGCAAAAATTATTTTTGATAGAAAACACAAGCAGAAATTTGTTTTTTTGAACTTCATATTGATTGCCTTGCAGTTTGAAATAAGATGCAGGCTATTTTTTTTCGTTCACAAGTTGCTGCATGTTTTTTTTACGAGACCTTGGCTTGCAGGATTTTGTTTTTCAAAAAGGTCTCCTCCCTTTCCCATTAAATGGTTTTGTTTAGTGTTATCCTGCTTTATACTTAGTTAGATTTAGATGTATTTCGGTCTCCGTTCATCAAGTGAGAATAACCAGTTTCTAATATTTGGATATTTGTCTCACAAGTTTACGTTCAAAGAGATGTCGTGGTCTAAAGATGGCAAAATACTGCTACATGCACATACGCCAACACCGGCAGAGTTTCGTCCTCTGGTGATAGACGACGTCAGTGCGACAGCTGGGGGATCTTATCGTTGCAGTCTCAGGATTGGTAAAAAGTCAAACAAGGATTTCGACTACACGGTTGTTGGAGATCCAATCATTCTCAGCGGTAAGCAATAAAACATACCTTTAAAAGGAAAAAAAAATGTGCACACACAGGCAGCCCAAGCTTGATGTTAGTTGATCGATTAACACTGGGCGAAAAAATGGATTTGCATCACATTTGCATGATCAAAACTGATGCAAACATAGTGTGAACCTATAGTTAACCTACAGCAAAAATAGTGAATACCGTATTTTCTGGCCCGAGTAAATATGGTTGAGAAAATACGGTATTTACCATTTTCGCCATAGGTTTGCTTTAGGTAATAACATATTTGCATCAGATTTGCTTATGCAAATGTGAAGCAATTCCATTTTTTTGCCAAGTATGAATCGATTTTACAAAAGCAATTTGTATGCTAGTACGTACTATGGAGCGAATAAATAAGGTTTCAAGATTATTATATTGACCTTAGAATTCCTGTTCATCTCTAGATGACTTTTAAGATTCTTAAAGTTCCAGCGAGACAAAAGGAGGCAAGAACAGAGATATGAAAAAATTCATTTGTGACGTTTGCACGAGATGGCAGTATAATAATCTTGAAATCTTGCACTCCATAGAACGTATAGGCATACAAATTCGCGCTTTTGTAAAGTTGATTCAATCGATCAAATAACACCAAACATGGGCTGCCTGTGGTCTCATGATGTATTGCTTACATGACGTCTTGATGATAAGTTTGGGTC
Source organism: Hydrozoanthus sils (assembly GCA_027575215.2). Classification (NCBI taxonomy): domain Eukaryota; kingdom Metazoa; phylum Cnidaria; class Anthozoa; order Zoantharia; family Hydrozoanthidae; genus Hydrozoanthus; species Hydrozoanthus sils. Next base: position 1,225 of record JAOBRD020825199.1, read on the forward strand.
AGATTACTTACTTAGCTTTTTTTCGTCCTATACTTTTCTCTGTCTTCTTCAATTTTCACTTGCCAAACTTTGAGTTTGGTCAATAGCTTCCTCTTATTTGTAAGGTGACACTAAGCCATCAGGGAAAAGGAATCCTGTACAATGGCAGCAAAATCGGAGCTATTTTTGAACGCAGCGTGACATAGGAGAAACACTAAAGCCTTTTCTTGACAAAGTCAAAATGAAAATGTCAAACTTTTCTATCAACATTTGATATCGTGAAACTTTGAGTCTTTTATATCTGTATGCACATTTGTAGGTAAAATTAACCATGTATGATAGAAACACTTTGAAGTAATCTATTACTGATTTAGTAATTGATACCGGTTCATGCTTCTATATCTAGAGAACTACTGAAACATTTTTTAAAAGTTCTTTTTGTATAAACCATATTAGATTTTACCAATTAAAAATGGATAATTAAAAATGAGGATTTTTCCTTCAAAACTATATTTGTAAGTTGGCGATACATGGAGTTTATTTGTTGTAATTGCAAACATTTTTTCGATGTAGTCCCAGTTTATCTAACTAAAGAGGACGAGGAGATCGAATTCTCCATTGGTGAAAATGTGACTATGGAATGCAGCGCAGAAGGATTCCCATTAAACGTAACATGGGCAAAGATCATACAAAACAAAGTAGTTGATATTAGTAAGTTGGATCTACATTTAGTCTAATGATATATATTATAAATTTTCTTTGCTTATTTTTATTTTCTTATTGCCAGTGTTAATTTTAACATAAAGCAGTTCTCCTTGATAGGTTAAGGCATCTTTAACAGAATAATTTTTAGCATAACAGAGTTTTAAATTTACATGCATTGTCAGATGGTCTAAGTTATATTTGAACTTTAAAGTCCCTATAAAGCTTAATTTTTTACTTCTTAGATTAAAACTATTGTCATCTAAGATCTCAAAATTCGAAAAACCAAAGAAAATTTCCACGTCTAAGTATGCTTTTTTAATAAAAAAAAGATTGGAATGTAAATTTTGACCGAGCAGGCCGGGGAATGGTAACCTGTGACGTAGCAGCAGTGAGTTGTGTGGATTATGTTTAAAAATTTCATTTCTATTAAAAAAAAAAGATAAGAAAATTTTTATTTCAAACAATTACATGGGAACAATTCGTTGATCAAAGTTATAACAATGTGACTATTGTAGCCAGAATCCAATATTTTGAGATAAAAAGATTGTCTCTGTCTCATGCCTCATGCTACGTCATATGCCTCCTGCTACGTCAGCATTGCACGCTTCACGCCTAAAAATGTAAAAGGAACATCGAGAAAATGTTTTGTTTTCGAAAATTGCTATTGTTAAAGTGTTCTACTTTTCATCTAGAAATTAGAAAATTAAGCTTTATAGGGACTTTATATAGTTTAAATAACGTCGGCACAATCTCAACTGTAAATACTTGAAAATAGCCCTAAGAAAATTGAGTAAATAATTATTTATATTATAATTCTAATTATCGTTTAATTGCTGTTTTTGTTTTCAATAATATCATTATAAATGTATTATTGTTGTTCTTACTGTTATAATTTATTTTTTGCTACTTTACTATGTGTGTTATGTTATGCTATAGCTAATTGTTATGTTATGTTATATCTGATGTCATGTTTTATCGTGTTGGTGTGTTGTTTTGTACTGTTTTTTTTTTATTTTTCGTGTTATGTTGTAAGCGAAAACATTATGTTGTGTTGTATTGTATTGTATCACCTTTTGTTGCATTGCATTATTATTCAAACGGCTTTGTTTTGCCATTTAGGAAGACTGAGTAATTTCTCTCAGCATGTGAGGTTCTACCAAGACTGCTTCTCCTGCCATCGCAAAATGGAAATTCATCACATGAAAGAAGCCTTTGCAGGAAGATACATTTGTCAAACTCTACCGAACAGTTTAGGATTTGTCAAACAGCAGTTTACCCTGCAAGTTAAAGGTAAACCCGATTGCCGCTCAAGATTAACTTATTTCTAGAAAGATACATCAAAAGAAAATCTTCGCTTCTTCTCATCGAAGCAAAAATACAGTTCGAATGTAAAAAAAAAGTTAAGAGCGGGATCCTAGAGTTTGTTTTAGATCAGTGTATTGCGAGGTGGCCAGGCAAAGTTCAAATTTAAAACAATCATTACGAAAACTATTGCTCATCTACAATTTCGAAAATCTTTCTTATTATTACCCTTGTTCACACTGTCACGGTCACTCTCGATGTCAATGTTGTTAAAATTATTCTTATTTTCGTCTTCATCTTTTAGTTAGTACTATCACTATCCTTATCTTTATCTTTATCGTTTTAAATATCACTTAACATTATAATATTTATCCTTATGCTTATCTTAGTCATTGTGGTTATGATTGTGATTGTGATTGTGATTGTGATTGTCGTTGTCGTTGTCATCGTCATTGTCATTAGCATCGTCATCGTCATCGTAATCGTCAAAGCCTTCGTCATCGGTCATCATCTTGTTCATCGTCATCGTCATCGTCATTGTCACCGTCATCATTATCGTCAATGTCGTTGTTATGTTATTGTCATTGTCATTTTCATTGTCGGTGTCGGTGTCATTGTCACTGTCATAGCCATTGAATTGTCGTTGTCACCGTCATCGTTATCGTCATTGTGGTTGTCATTGGCATCGTTAAGTTGCAATTGCAAGTGATAGTTTAACTACTAAATAAATACATATATGCATTTTCTTCCAGATTCTCCAGTTTCAACTTCGGTAAGGACAACTGCCGGAACAACGACCTTCCTCGTGCTTGTGCTTCTGTTCGTCATGCTTTAAACGAGCGTTGGAAGCATCGAGACAAGTAGACATGGAACCGGAATGTCACTAGACAGATGATAAAGCAAACCAACAGGAAATTACACTCAGCTTGATTTTTTAAATTCATAAAATCGTGACATTTAAGTCTGATCTACCTAATAGGCATGACAGATTAATGACTTATGGAGCTTGGCCGCATGTTATATTACCCACCCAAAGAAAAAACAACTAACTGATAATGAGGCAGCTGAAGTGTATTAGTAGAAACATCTTAATTTCTCAATTTAAGCATGGAGCCATCTAGTCTAGTAGCTCAAAAAGTGTAGTCTATCCGCATATCTGTTTGAAAGTTTGTTTGTGTTGAGGGTTCACTTTAATTGCTCTGTTTAAGCTCATTTCCTATATTAGGCTAATGCTTAGAAAAACATATCTATACAAACTCATTTTTGTATCATCTGATTCCGGCTTATTTCGGCTGGTTAGTTAAGTGTGATCCAATAAATAAAGAACGCTGAATAATCAACGCTTGTGCTGTTGTATAGTTGTTGTAAAAATTAAGTTTAAACGTCAAAATGTTTAGGGATTACTGCCTTGTCGGTGAGTGTTACTTAGCCTTGAAACAGATAAAAAGTTGCACACTGCACTGCCGACTAGCTCCTGTGACTGTACGTCGAAAAACGAAATAAACAACTATTTGCACTATAAACGTCAAAAAATTTCAAATTCGTGTTATTCATCTTTTTATGGTTTTCTATAGTGAAATGTCACGAGGGCGCCTTCTTTCCGACCAGACCCCTGGAAAGATTCACGGGAGCTAATAACAGGTTGTTTGTTAAAATCCTCAGTCCTCAGTCCAGCTTTTAATGGCCTGTTTATATATAAAGAAGATGTATAAACCACAACTATACGTGTACACGTATAACCACATCTGTATACATGCATTCGCACAGAGACACATGCCTCATAAGTCATAATTACAAACATACATTAGGGAAAAGGTCAAAACAATGGTACTTACTAGGAACCAAATTTAGGGGGGTGGGGTATTATTTGCCGCCACCCATCACCTTTTTTTCAAAAAGCTGAATTTCAGGAGCAAATATCATGTTCCTTTTTAAATAGATATTGATAAAATGCTTGCACCAACGCCTTCCTTGTGGAGAGAGGAGTCCATAATACAATAAAAACCAATATCCTTAAATCAGGTTTTGAGAAATCGAGCTCTAAAAAAGTGGGAGTGGGTGGGATAGGGGGTCTGTGCTGCCACCCACCACCTCCCCGACAAAATTGAGTTCCTTAAAAATACCATTGTTTTGATTTCTTCCCTTATAGAACCGTTATATTGTTCTTATTTTTCTTTTTCGTTTTTTTTTACTATTTCTTGTCAATGTTTGCTGCGAGCTAAGCGAGCAGCAACACTTTTATAGTCCGTTGTGGGATCCCTGTGTCGCACGATAGTAGTCTATCTCGTGAGTGGGAGGGCGATGGATGATTTTAGCGCCTGCAGTGTCGCAATATCATCCGTCATCAGTGGTAGTTAGTAAATGGTATTAATTGTTTCTCTGGGTTTTGCAAATGACTATATCACACCCTTACTCGCAGCACTTTACTTTTAATAAAAACTACTAGATTAGGGAGTTTAATTTCGGTTCGCTTTACCTGCATTACTATTAATATTAGAATTATTAAGAAGAATTCGTAAACACGGGTTTTAAAGTCTCCACCATGCATTTACAGATAACTTCTCTGTTATAGGGATCGTGTGAAGACATTTTTCCTGCTCGTTTAGCTTTGTTTGTTAACTGTTTTTTTTTTGTTTTTTTTTTGATGAACTTCGGATGACATCACTTGTTGCCTGTTGTGACAAGCAAGAAACCATAATACTCTAACACACGTATAAAAATGAAAACTGCTATAAGGAATTGGCCCTTTGCTCTGTTAGGTTTTGACTAAAATCTAGATAATTGTTATCAGGCTTGAAAAAGCTTTTTACGGCAAAACATCAGTTTCTAATAGAATTGTAGCTGCAGAGTTTTAAAGATTTAGCATATGAAAAAAGGTCATCGCCAATGGACGCGTGAGTAACAGTCTGGGAACTCCGTCAGTCGGGGAAACAAGGTTTAAGATCGAGCTTTCTAAAAAGATAATACCAAATCGGTTTATCTTTACCGGGTGCATGGTCTGACCTTTAGTGAACATTTGAAGGGGTTCCTAGACAAACGCAGACGGTCCAGATCTCCTGATGGAAGCACGCGCAGCCACTGACGTAAAGACGTGCAACTTTATGTCGTCACCCCGATCGCTTTAATCGGAGGCGCAAGCCTTTTTTATGCTTAAATTTTATACTGCTTGCTTAGATTCAGAGCTGCTTATTACTGTGTAGGGAGAAGGGTGACTTTTACATTTTCAGTTAGTCAATTATTAAAACTTAACTTCTCATTACGTAGCACAGTGAAATGTTAAATTTGCTAATGAGAAAAAGAAAATTAAGAAAAATGCAACTGGGACTGAAAAGGTTGAAAGAAAAAGGTCAAGGAACCGTTATTTAACGTCGGTAGTTCCTTCACCTCTCTGAGAGTGGAAGGCGACAGTGCCCCCTTTACCCCCTCCCTCTGTCAGCGCTTTGTTTTACGGGTATCTACACTGATCAGAAGAAAGTCAAAATAGACGTGCATGGTCACCGGGGATCGAACTTGGGACCTCTAGCTCCGAAGGCCGCGCACTAACCAACTGAGCTACGCCTGCTCCCGAAAAACTGGACTGAAAAGGTTAACCACTCCAGATGAGAGAATCTACAAATACAACTGGGACTGAAAAGGTTAACCATTCCAGATTAGAGAACTTACCAGTATAACTGGAACTGAGAAGATTAAAAGTTTTTCTCAAAAATCTTCCATTTATTTGTTTTTACTTTAATGCAATATCTCACTTAAAGCTTTTAACAAATTCACAAACAAGACAGTGCAGTAATAGGGATTAGAAGGGATTCGTAGTGACACTTTGTTGACACAAAACCGGTTTCATTACAGAAGTGAAATAAAGGTAATGTCTATAGCGTAACCGTACCGCAGAGGAGGTTGCTTCAAGTAAGCACGTAGCACAAGCTATTATGGTAATCTTTAGATTGCGTGTTTCCAACATAACTCTGGGTAGTAATTTTTCTAGCAAGAAGTTAGAGGAAAAATAAATACCAGTTTTCCAACGATTTTACCCTCAAAACATGAAAATGATATGCTTTCTACAAAGGAAGGAGCGACATGCTCTAGCGAGAGTTCCGTTTTGCTGAACTTTGAAATAAGAAAACTCCAGAATCCATCTTTTAAAGAAATGACAACGCAGCCTAATTATGCACTGTTATTTGTTTGTGTGACACCCGAATTACCTTTTGTAGTTAAAAGTAGCTTCAATAGAAATTACTAACGTCACGCGCACGTGCAATATTTTTATAATTGTGTTCAAATTTCTTATCACAGAAAAAAGGATAAACAACTTGTTTTTCCTTGCAGCCCATTGTATCCTTCAGAAATCAGAAACGAAAACATTTGCACAGAAGTAGTATCTCTTTTTATGTGTACTTTTTCACGCGGATACACCGAGCTATTTTGGTTTCATGAATGATTTCCGTATTCATTTTGAATATTCATGAACCACGCGCGCTGGTGTTGTCTTTGCACGGACATTGTTGATACGAGTCCAACTTTTAGATAGAAACGACGTCATAACGTTTTGACAGAAGGCTGTTTGTTCTAACAATGGATTTCAACCTCTCAGGTTTAAGCCAAGGACATCAAGAAGAAGTTAAAAAGGTCATCTTGGCTTCATTGGCTATATACAATGGATAAATTGATTAGTTTTTGAGCATGCTTAGAAAGCATATCTTGCGAAACGTGTTATCTTGAAAATGTTAAGATTGGCCCAGCTGTGTGTTTTGACACTACAAAAACTCGACAATCAGGCTAATGCTCTTTTGAAAAGACACATGAGCCTGTAATTTAATTGCCATTGACTTTTGTTATTGTGAGCTTAAAGAGTCACATGAGCATTAGTAATTCACTGTTGTTTATGAAACGCAATATATTTTTTTCAAGTAGAATAAATTAACTACACGACTGACGAGCTGTTAAAAACTTAACTTCAGCTGAAAGCTGGTGATATTGGAGTTCAATAACTGATGCGCTTAAACCTTTTTGCAACTTCCTTTGCTTTACTCGATGGCACAAGCAGAAAAATACATGTGACAGAACTGCGAGGCACTATAAGCTAAGAATTATGGACTTTGACATCTCCGTAGCTCCGCAGAAAACAAACATATGAGTGATCTCTCAAGAATCATGTTTTGCAAGATCGTCATAAGTAAGTCATCTTTTACCCTAGTTCGAATCAGTACTTGGGCTTGCTGATTTAAGAGCAAAGAGTAATAGCTAAAGAATTACTAGTTTTGTAGTCGCATTTACGTTTGATGCAGCAACCGACAACAAAAGCGGGTCACTAGCTGAATCTTAATCGATTCTTAAGCCCTATTTGCAGTCAGTGATTTTGTTTAAGCTCAGCTTTGGAGGGCAATTGTTAAGAGATTTTGTCGTGACAAACGAATCTTACTAAAATTGAGGTCTGCATGATATGTAAACCACTTTTTCCTTTCTAATCTGGCATACTGGTGGCAGAAAAAGGAAAATTGTTGCTGGCCTCTTGTAGGTACTTTTCAAAACATATTAGGTTCATTTGCAGGGTAAGAACATAAAACAACTATTGGCCTTAAACTTTGACTATTTTTGGATACAAATCATGCGTTATGTGCAGTTTTAATCAATGTTAGACTAGTCTATACTGAACTTGAATTGTTGATTTCACAATATAACTCGACAAAACAATGGTAAAGTAGTATTCTTTGTTGCAAAACGATTAGCGCATTATCTATAAGAATCGGTTCTCACGAGCACTGTTGTTTTGTACTCTTCTACAAAAGATTAAACTTTCAAAAGCAATCTCTCTCACCTTTCTTTGCTTATGAATATTACGAGAAAATGGGAGAAGTATAATAATGGTAAACTTGCTCACTGAGTTTCAGTATGTGTTTAATAGGTATTTATTGGTTAGCAAAAATAAAACAGATGACAATTATTCAGACCCGTTAATATCACATCCGCTCCGAAAACCTCATTTGTAACCTTTGATGCTCAGATGTATAGAATACACTTGCTGAGAGCAGGGTATATTGTGGTTCCTGAAATATCTGAATGTCGTGATAATGTTATTTATTTTAAGGTTTTCGCGCCAACTCCATTTATACAAGTTCGACAATTTTGTTTGTCAAAAAATTCAGGAAGTGAAGAATTAATCTAGCTGTTTTTGAGCTCGAAGTATTACTTTTAATTGCTTTGCATAACATATAAGCCTTATTTTTATGCTCAACGTAAACAACAGCACTAAATTCAGGTTATCTCAATAACGCATAAAAGTAAAAAACCTGCTTTTGCACGCTTTAACCGTTATGGCTGCACCCTCAGACAAGCTTGAAGGAGTTGGTCAGTTGGGTATTCCCCGGTATTGTGCGTTTTGGGGAGTTGTCTAGCGCATGACAGTTGCAGTAATTAAAATTAAATAACGTCATGTCCTCAAATAATAACACAGAATCTATTAACGCAATGAGCGAAGAGACTTTTAGATTGAATTTAAATGGGAATGTAAACGTTTTTAATTTGGGCTAAAATGCCTTTTACAACCAAAAAGATCTAGGCCTAACTGAGGAACGAAGAAGCAGAATAAAAATTAAATTGTCATAAAAAACACACTATATAATCAAAAACATATCAACAACATCACTGATACTAATTATGTATAAATTGTGTTACGTATTGCCAATTTGTTATTTAGTTGTATTATACTAAAAAAAAAGTCAACTTTGACAACATATTAATTTTGTGTAACGAAAAGAAAATGTAAATCTTTTTTGCCGGCGGGGAGGTCCATATTGAGAAATACAGGTGCCAGAGTTCTTGTTTTAGGACTGAGGCCAGTACAGAGGCTAAAGGCAAATTTTTCTTCAATACGGATTTCCTAGCAGGCAAATAACGCTTTTATTTTTTTTCTCCGGATTTTTGTATATATATATATTTTTAAAAGGCGTTCGTACAAATTGGCCACGGGCAAGATTATAAAATTGCGTCTGCTCCAGAACCAATCACAACACAGGATTGAAGTTTTATCTTGCCCGCTCGAGTGCCCTCCAGAAATTTTTTAGTTTGGTGCCGGCTCAAAAACTTTTTACCTTTTTCTCCTGATTGTTTTGTTTGTTTTCCGTTCCGCAAAAGAAACGTTAGCGCTTGTATTTGGTTAAAGGCGCTGATTATCGTAAATTTAACTAATTCTGTCAAATGTCTTCGAAATTCAGCAAAAATTCAATGATAAACGAAAAGTTCAAAGATCTGACACAAAATAGGGCTTTTCTGTTGCATTGCTTGCCAGGAATTTTGTCATATTCAATTAGAAACGGACTACTTTTTGCTTAAAATGACTCAGCAAAATAAGGCAAATTTTTGCAAACTCTTCGAAGCCGTTTTTTTGGGATGAAAAATAGTTAAGTTATTGCTGACTGAGATTTTCTGTATCCATTTTCTAGTCATTTCTGCTAATATTATATTCAGCAGGATTTGGTGATTTTTTGCGCTGAGAAATTCAGCACTGCTGAATTTTGGTCTCGGCTAAATATAGCAGGATTTGGTGATTTTTTGTGCTGAAAACTTCATCACTGCTGAATTTTGGTCTTGGCTACATTCAGCAGGATTTGGTGATTTTAGAAAAGAAACATTCAAAAGTCCTATATTCATTGCATTGATTTGATGTTTATTTTTTAGTAAGAAATATTAACCTTTAGAGGTTGTTTCCCTAAGTTCTTTCAGTTTTTCAGCAGAATTCAAAAGAAATAACGTAGTCGTCTAAAATTTCAGCAGAAATTAAAGTAATTTGTATGTCATCGTAAAAATTTGACAGAAAGTAACATATATTTTGAAGTTGTGTTTTACGTCTGCAAAATTTGTTAGTTTTCTGCTGATTTTGCTACAATGGTAAAACTGATTCAGTTTGGAAAGCATTAACAGCTTCGCTCGTGTTTCTAGACAAAAATAGAAAACGCTACGACAACACTTTTCTTGTGTTCTGCAACATCATAGTCTATTTTTGTCTAGAAACACGCGCGAGGCTGTTTTATTCCCTTACTGTATCATAGCGGGATAAAGACTATTGAAGGATTTGAAGTAAAGAGCCTACGTGCACTAACTCTGCTTTAACTGACATATCCTTAAACTTGCATGGTCATTATTTCACGTTGGTACAATTTGTTTCATTTTATTACAACTTCATGCAAGCATGTATGTATGTATGTAGGTTTTAGCACAAATGTACAATTGAACAATAGTATAATATTTTAACTAAAATGTCTACCCATATAATTCAAGTGGTTGACGTAGATTTACACCTACTACTTTCCAACAGAAAGGCGAAGTCTGCCAGAATCTTACATTGAATGCTTTTCTGGACAATGGCCGGTACATTTTTCCGGCTGGTAGAATTATGGATAAGACGGATTAAAAATATATATAACACCCCTGTAATTACACTGTCGTTTCTCGTCTTAGGGGTTGAGCTAAGCAACTTCCTTTACCCTCGCTGCATATTTAGATAGCACGAATATGCATACTGTTTAGATACTAATTTAGATGTTCTTAACTACTAACTTTGGAGATTCATTCTTGATATATAGAACATTAGCATATGACGTAGCGATCTAGATTAACACTTTTGTAATGGTTGTTTCTAAACAAAGAATGAATCGATTGAAGATTTCTAAAAATGTTCAGTAGACATGTAAATACGTATTGTCGCGAGAGCTTTTGCTCAATGACTCTCCTTCTGCAAGTCACGGGATCTACATTTTTTTCAGCTTGTCATCAACGATGAACTTTCTGTGTTGGATTGAGTGTTTAACTGCAGTATTCATCCCAAGCATTGTTGTAGGTATGACAAATATCGATCTCCAATAACCCTAAATTGTGATAGTTTCCTTACTCGTTATCTAATACTATAGAATAAGAACGCTATAACCAGTTTTAAATCGAAAGATTACAAAATTACTGTTGTTTGATAAGCTTAAATCACCGAGTGATATCAAGAAGTCTCCGAGGACAACTGACAAAGCTGCCATGCACATAAATTTGTCAGAGAGCTACATTAGCTTTTCTTCGTGGTTACTTAGATACTTCGGCAAAAATAAAGACAAATCGTGGTCGTATTTCGATTAAACAGATCTGAATGCACTGTATGCTGGTGAAGCTAAACAAAGTTGATTTCTCGGACGAAGGAAATGTCAACGAATGAAATGTTGCAGGCATCCGTGGATTGCCGAAAAAGTTTATTACAATGATTTAAACAACTGTTGCTATATGTACGATCTGCAAAACAAAACTATTCAGGAAATCTTTGATTTAAATCAAGGCACTTAAGTGTAAATTCAAGTTAAATTTACATGTATGCAGAGTAATGCCTGATTAGAAGAGACATAACTCAAGCCTGGATTTGCTTCTTGTCATGAAAAAGTGGTTGGACCAAGAAAACTCTAATTAATAACACACGGGAAACAAATTGCTTCTAGCTTTGTCTTTTTTTGAAAGGGTAATTATCAAAAAAAAAAAAATACTAAAGTCTTTGAATTAACTTCATAGGAAATTAAGTAACTTGCTTTTTGAGAAAAGGGTAAGAAAGTGTGTAGTAAAAAAAATTATTTTTTCAAGTTTTCGTACAAAAGACTACATTAAGTTCTTTAACATAGAAGAGTTTCCAAGAAAATTGGTTGTAATTTTCGGAACCAAATTTTAATTAAGTACTATTTATAATATGAATGCATTTTTTTAAAAAAAACTGAAAGACTAAGTGCAACTCATTGTTCTAAGGTTTAGTCAAAATCGGGAAGCCATTTCCCCGAAATGTTTTTGAGTTAGAAGGGAACTCTGCCTCAGTCACGTGCATAGGAGAAGGAGGACCAGACAAGGTGCAGTTTGTCAGGAGAAACCTGGCCGGAGTATTCGAGAAAGTAGCCAATGACAGCCGGGTTTACACAGTTGTTAGAAAGGGGGCAGGTAAGCATTAATGACCGTTTATTACATTGCATTATTTATCAGTTATACAAGTGCTCCAGATCAGAACTTCTTAGCACCTGTTGATAAAGTAAGACAGGGACTGCGAAGGGAACTGGATAGTCCGCTTTACGCAGCTCACATTGATTCTCAGTCTCAGTCATAGTTACCCTCATTTAATAGTTGACGGGCTAATGCCACCTTATATATTGTTTCTTTCAAGTCACCCGATAAAGGAAAACTAGAGACTGAGCCAGCTATCTAAAATGTGTGAGGTTTATCCATATGTAAATGTTAAAGCAAAGGCAGCACTTTCTTCTCATTACAATTATTTTAACACCCTGAGTGAAGATCCGGCCGAAGTTTGGAAATCGACTAACCTGCCGGGCCTCCCTCCGCACGCGCCTTTCTAATTGGGCTCTAAAAAGGCGATTGCTTACAGTAAGAACAATAGTAAGATAATTTAACCAATATTTCAATATTTATAATTACAGCAACTGAAATAACATAAACCCTAAAAATAGCAGTAACTAAAGATTAGATCAGTGCGTTCGACTAATTTGCTACATTACAGAGACGGTTTTCTGTCGTTACGTACGGAGTGTTGTTAGAATTGTAGCTGAAATAGTATAAAGTGCAAAGGGAATTATTTGTTTTTCTTTGCTTGAAAGAGATTTATTTTTTTCCAATTTGTGTCTTCCGTGATTATGTCATCAATATAATAAAAGAGTGGACAAAAAGTACAACAACGTTTGGTAGATCTCTTATATGCATAAACGACTTGCACGAAGAGATCACGTGGCAGTCTAAACAAGACATGGAAGTGAGGCTAAGTAAGTGAGCGACGTTTTGCCGTGAAACGATATGTAACGTCGGCTAAGGAACAGCAGGAACACGGTGCGTTTGGTATTCGTTTGCCGAACGAACGCGATGATAACCAAATATATGCATTTTCGAGGTTAGGAAAGGTTATAAAAAGTTAATAAGCTGAATAAAAGAAATATTTACTTTGTGAATTTTCATTTCGACACGTACACGCGTTGATGTGGCCGGTGACTTTTATAATTATCCGATTTTTGGTTTGAACCATGCACGTATCGTGGGTTTTAAGCCAGGCGTGACAATCACCACACTATTGAGCCTTCTAGTCAGGGGTGACAAACCTAGTCAGGCGTTGCAACCACTACACTACTGACTCTTCATCACGCCAGAAACGTGACTAACTAACGAGATATTTTAGGCTATCCATAAGCAACGCCCAGGGTTAATTTGCTTCGGTTTTTGAGTGTGTTTCTAGCCATCCCGATTTGGATATTTCGATGCCCGGACTAACATTCAAAAGTCTCTTGTATACTTAGTCCAGTATAAGTGTAGCTACGTTAAAGATAATAGCAGCATTAACCCTAGAACGCATGAAGAAAAAAAAAAGTTACACGAAGGCATAACGGGGGAGGGAGGGGGGAAAATGGACCCCCCCCGTCTAATTTCAAAAGTATGCAACCAATTGCCTTTAAACCTGGTATGTGTAATTAGTGTCACGTGTACTTCCAATTGAGCTTAGTAACGTGGCACTAAATTGGTTTCCATGGCAACCGCAGCAGAGAAACAACATTACCAAGTGTAAAATCGGTGTTTTTCAATGATTTTTGTTTAATCGATATAGAATTAATGTGAAAAACTTTGCACATGTAATTTATATATATTAGTGTCCAATTATACTTCAATTAATTTGTGCCGCGCGATCTCTAATTGGTATCCATTCCAACGACAGCAAAGAAATGTCAAAACTACAAAACTGTCGACACCAAAATGTTGCAAACGGTTAAGAATAATAACATTTTGCTAGGCAAGGTATGATCGACTAACTCATCTTTTAATCAATAAAGTTAATTGTGTAACCATGGCAACGACTGCCCAAGTTTCGGATTTTTCGACTTGTTTTAAAAAGTTCTAAAACAAGAACTAATATTTACAAACATGACATTTTTAAGAAACACTACTGAATTTGTAAGTTCCAGCCATTTTTTCAGGCAGAGCACCGTTTTTTAAAGCAAACAACGAGTTTTATGGTTTCCTTTGATGACGTCATCAACGATGATCATCAACAATGACGCCAAGGATGACGTCATCAAACTAAGTTCAAAAGATGTGTTATTAATCATAAAACAGTTGTGCCGAAGCTTTTGGCGATCGGTAAAATTGTAAGTCTTTTATCCAAAAAAATCAAGGGGAGGGGGTGTGTCAAAATGACCCCACCCCCCTCATGCCCTCTAGGGTTAAAATGAGGAACAAAAAGAACAACAATGACGCTAATAAGGGAAAAAGGCATTGACATTTAGATTAAGAAACATATTTTGCAGACAAAACCGCGTTTTCCCTGTTTTTTGAAACCCTCATGATTGCGGATAACAGTGCCGAGAGGAGATACGAATGCTGGGCACACGATCCTGGGGATAGCGACAATGTCTGGAGAAGTTCAGCAAAGCACGGCTTCAGCATTAACGTAATAAATAGTAAGTATTAAATTTTGAAACTGGCAGAAGAAGGGACAGAGGAGAAGATAGGAACTGGGTATTGACTGCATGGAAGGGTAAACAGGGATATCAATGAAAAGAGGGAGGGGGCAGCGTTAAATGGAGGAAAAACGGGGTTTGGGGAGAAAAACAGATTTGAAACATAGAAAATTAGCATTGGAAGGAGAAGAAACAGAACTTGGAGGAAGGGAAACAAGGCTTAGAGGTTACAAAGAGGTGTAAGAGTGGGTAAGCGACAGGGTTTGGAGGTGGAGAAATAAGGTTGTTAAAAAATGGAGTTAGGAGAAACCGTGAAAGGGTCAGTTAGTTGATAACAGATACTAGGGGAGGGAGGAAAACAGAGAAATTGGAAAGAGTGACGAACAAGCTACACTAAAACCGACACAAATATACAAGTAGCCAAAATGCTTTTTAATCCTCGCGATGCTAATTGGTTGTTTTTAGGCCTAGCTAATCATTACATAGTATTTTTCCTAATAAACTTCTTTTTAATTTAAGCAATATGATGCGGACACCATGTATAAATTGTTGTCTTCTTTAAAAGCAATGCCAAAATCGTAGCATACGAGGTACAGTGCCTAACCGACTCAGTTACATTTGTGCATTTTAAAATCAAAGAACACCTCGATTGTACAACAATCGTGGTCTCAAATAGAACTTTTGTTAAGTCTGTATCCTTATCAGCAGTTAAATTTGATAATTCTGTAGATATTACTAACGCCAATTATGCAAGCAATTTGTTTTGAGCATTAAACTTCAATATATTTAATTGGCAGCTTTTTTATTCCAGTGTATAATAAAGTTTATCTTATCTTATCTAACATTTCCACGGTTTGGATTTCCCGGGCGCCGCCATTTTGAAATGTGACGTGTTATGGTTGCAGTGCCAGAACCCCTCTCGTTCAAATGCATTGCTATCGAGAGTGAAAACTGGTACTGCAACCGTAAGACGTTACGTTTCAAAATGGCGGTGCCCGGGAATTTCAAACCGTGGAATGATCAAAACAAATTGCTTGGCGTTAATAATAAGCACAGATTTATCAAATTTGAGATGCTGCTATGGACACAGGGTTAACAAAAGTTTAACTTGAGACTACGAATATTGTACAATCGAGGATATCATTAACTAAGCCTGCGATGTTTTGGTTTTCAGAGGCCCATTTGCCAATACTGAGGCCAACATACTCTGTTATATACAAGAAAAGTCTTGGCGAGGCCTTAACGCTGGAGTGTAACTTCACAGTATCAAGGCAAATATTCGATATAAGAGCATACTCTGTCCACTGGATAAGAAACGACAAAATTATTGAAACGGTTTATGCTGAAAATGGACACTTTAACACAACGCTTAAACCACTGATATTCAACAAAATCTCGTCTAAAAGTGGTGGGAATTACACATGTTTGATGCAGACGATAATGAGGGAAATAAAACCGCTTAATTACTCAGGAGGCACGGCTATTGTTCTAGGTAAGTGACGTTTAACTTTAGAAGCTTTAACTAAAAACTCAAAAGAGTAGAAACTCGAAACTACTGATGTTTATGACGCAAATGATGCGGAACTTACGACTATACAACAATTCACTGATGGACGTTTTAAAAGAAAATTTATCTCTGTTAAAGTAAACATTCGCGAACTCTTAGAAAATGCAGACAAAAAAATTATATAGCTCGATCATTGACAAGTGTCAGCACCTCGTCACACCCTATCAACATGTTCCCCAAGAAAAAGATAACTAAATACTTTTCTAAGAAATGATAACGCTAATCGTTCCACAGTAAACATAGAAAGGCTTAAAATTGTACACGTAAGAAAGTCTTCAAATACAATGTTACATGATATATATGCTACTAATTTTAAAGATATCTAATTTTAATCTTTTATGCATAATCATCTCTAAATTATATATTTATACATATTCTCAAAGTAATTAGCACACTTTTAAAAATTAAAGAATTATTGTGACTTTAGTTGGATATGCAATTTTATCTAAAGTAAGTATAATTATTATTATAATTATATTGTGATTAGAAAATGAAGATATGACATACTTTCACCAGGTTCGACTGGTATAAAAATATATTGGTTATCGCTGTCGTATTAGGTATTAGTCATTATCGTTGACATTGTCCTAATCTTTTCGCTCTTGTTTTTTTTTCTCCTTGCCAATTTCGTTGTCGTCTACTCAGTATTTTGTATTTTTCATTGTTTGTTGTTGTTGATTTATTTTTTTGGGGGGGAGGACAAAGGCTTCTAGGGCAAATAAATCTCTTGATTATTTGGGCAGGCTAGTTAGTCAAAAACAAAAAGTCAGCTATAACATTCAATCTAATCAGATACGGAAAATCGGATACAGTCATAATTATCTTTTTGAGTTTGATTTTCCAAAATTGGTAGTTTGAACGAGAAATAGCAATAAAAGGTTTGTTTCTCAGTTCTCAGTGGATTAATTTACTTACATACTTACTTACTTACATACTTACTTACTTACATACTTACTTAATTACCTACTTACTTACTTACTTACATACTTACTTGTACATACTTACTTACTCACTCACTCACTCACTCACTTACTTACCTACTTACTAACTTACTTACTGACTTACATACTTACTTACTTACTTACTAACTCACTCATTCACTTACTCACTCACTTACTCACTTACTTACACACTTACTTACTCACTCACTCACTCACTCACTAACTTACTTACTCTCTCACTCACTCACTCACTCACTTACAGAACTTACTTACTTACGTACTTACTGCTTGCTTACTTACTTAATTAATCTTCTTTCGCACCCCGAAGCACATTAGACAATCACCAGTGAATGCCATTCACCTCTGATTGAAAACCTATGCTCTATGTGACTCTATAAGTATCAATTAACTATCATAGGTTACTTTGATTCTCTGTTTTTTATTGTTTTTTTTGTTATTGGGTTTTAGTCAAAATCCAAATGTCGAAAGCAGATCAAATAATTCATGTCATTAAAGGAAGGAATATAATGTTAGAATGCGCTGCCGAGGGGTACCCAGTGAAAGTTGTGTGGAAGAAACAAGTAGGAGAATCAGAGGTTGACTTAGGTAAGTTTGGTAAGAACTTTTGATAATTAAAAAAAATGTACCCGAAGGGCATTTCGAAGTAAACCTTCGATGTTCAAATTTTATATATTTCACCTCTAGGGGCTGTGTGTGCTTACATGAAATTTGGTCAGAAAACAAGTTATTTAAAGCTAAAGTTAACAGCTTTTGAGGCAGTGTAAGTAGTCAGTAAAAATTGAGAAAGTTTAAAAAACCTATCGGGTTCAATTTGACTGTCCACCATTCCACCCCACACGGACAGTTGACATTTTATCGACTAATTAAGTGATCTGAAATGTTCCTTTACAGCAAGTATACCAAAAAGTTCTAAGATATTAAGGTTCTACAAAAACTGCGAGTCCTGTCACCCCAAGATTGACCTTAATGGTGTGACTAAAGACCTTGGAGGGAAATATATCTGCAGGGCATCCAACAGTTTAGGCAGTGCGGAGCAGAAGTTTACTGTGATGGTTGCAGGTAATATCTGCAAAACAAGACATTCATTACTATTCTATATCGGAGATGGGGATGAGGGTGGGACAGAAAATTCATGAGTGTACATAGTTTGTTTAGCAGCCAAAGCAGTATCCAACGAAGTTTTCGACCTCTCCAAAAATTTGTTAAAAGCAAACTACAAGCAAAATTTAATCATTGAGGGTTCGAAGAGGGATGGCTGTGTTTCCATAGCAATACGTTTTCGAGATCATGTTTGTTGAAAAATGAGGTTCTTCTATATATTCTGAACAACGTCTTGCTGCATTTTGGATGATAACGCAATATTTTATCTGTGTTGATCATAAAAGAAAAGTGTTATCTGGTTATTATCCGCTTAGCTCTCGTTTTTGTATAATACGTGATTCTATTTCACTTGTCAATACGAGGTTCTCTTTCACTTTTGGTCTAGTCTATGGACAGAGACGTTAAGCTGTTAGTATTCTAGTAAAAGACTTTAAGAATGTAATACTCTAATCGAATTGAGCAGGGTTTCGACAAAGTTTGTCCTAACTTATTGCATTGGAGATTATTGTACAATGTGAGCTGTGATTATGCTATATTACAATGAGACAATATTGGAATTGTTTTATTATGGGATACAATGGGATTGTTGTGTTATTGTATAATGTGAGCTACGATTATGATATTACAATGGATAATATTGGAATTGTTGTATTATGGGATACAATGGGATTCTTGTATTATTATACAATGTGAACTACGATTATGTTATTACAATGAGATGATATCCCGCGCATTTGGGTCAAATCGGTACCAACTTGACTAAAAACTGGTTTTGGTGCCAAAACTCGATTTCTGGCGTTCTTACCCCCAAATATTTTGTCAGCAGTTCTTAGAAGGTATTAACACTTAACAAAAATGCGCACACGACCGCGTATGACATTATTTTTCAAAAAAAATTGCAGATCAAGTTAGAATTGTCAGTCCGTACCCAAAGAATGTTTATGTAGTGGAGGGTGAACACGCTACAGTCACGTGCATTGCCGACGGAATACCTGACAAAGCTCAGTTTGTTAGAAGAAACGAGCTCGGCAAGTTTGAAGAGGTATTAAACACGAGTCGAATTTATACAACTTCGATAATAATAGGAGGTAAGAAAACTAACACTTGTAGCTCTTTAATTAATCCTTTCAGTCCTAGTCAGTTTTCAACATTTAACTTCTCCCAATATGTCGCATACTGAGTAAGACTTTGGGTACAGAGAAAATGAGAATTTATCAAACAAAGAGAACTAAAGAAGATGGTAGGAAAATTCTCCAAAACTTAATTAAAATTTATTGGCTATAGTTGGGATATTTGTAGAAATCGTAAAGAAAGATACTGAGAGGTTTAATACGGATGGCAAATGAAGATAGCGCACGAAAGGGGAGAAGGGATTCGGGAGAAGGGATTCGGGAGAATGGCTTTACAAGTAAATTATAAAGACGTGCAGATTTTGAGCACCTGCGACCGTATATGTAAGCATTTTTGCTTGAATGATTCCCAAACTATATACAAAAGCAAAAGAGTATACATGGAAAGAAGGACGCTTACAACAACAACAATTTATTTCCACTTTAGATCCTAAAGATAATGAAAAGAAAGAAATTACCAGTTTACAGTGGTTGGACACCCGAAATAACTGTAAAAGCTACACTAGTCGGGTGCCTATTTTATTTTGAGATTGAATGAAGCTATAGTGCATAGAGGAATTCTGATTTATCAAAATTAAATCGGATTAAACTATTATACTACTACTACATAAAATAATATAAATGAAGTGCATGATTTGATACAAAAAAATTATTCAGGTCGTTATGAACTATCCGAATTATATGAAATTAGAAAATTAACTTTGATTACATATAAATTTTGATTAGAAGATATATGAAAATATGAAAATACTAACTGAATAGTGTTTGGAATGATATTGAGATTCATAAAGCTAAACCTTTTGGTAAGACCTCGAAGCTCAGAAACTTGTCTTCTGTGCTCCTACTCGCAGAAAGCGTTTATATTTTATATTTTCCATAACAAGACAAAGGGTGTAGGAGTAGACGCGTACCAGTTTATTTGAGACGGACAATCGTTGATTTGTTACATGCAGGTATAATGTTGGAAAATAGTTCAATATCACTTTGATAATTATATCTGTGAAGAACTAGGAACGAAAATTAAACCGGTGAAGCGCACTAAACTGGTTAGGTCAAGTGAATAGTAAATATGGTGAGCTTGATTAAATAACAATGGATACGCCCAAGGGAATGCGCCTGGCGCATAATTACAAATGCCCAACATAAACTCATTTACAAAAAGTTTTGAGAAGTAGTTCTACAGACACTTTCAAATTTTTTCATAGGTCGGACTGTATTTATGTTACATTTTAAAAGCACTGTTTTAGAAGATGACAGTGCTATCAATAGATACGAGTGTTGGGCACACCAGCCTGGGGATCAGACCAAGCACTGGCACAAATCAGCAAAGCATGGCTTTAGCATAAACGTAATACCAAGTAAGAAATATAATTACAGCTTGATATATAGCAAACTTGTCTTTATTATTCCTCTCAGTTTTGTGCAATTTTCATTACCGTCGAATTCCGAAAGTAACGGCCCCTGTTACTTTCAGATTTTGCCGGAAAAGGGGGCCGCTACATTCGGGTAGCCGTTACTTTTGGGTAACCGTTATTTTTTGATGGCTAAGAAACGTTTGTAACTCGAAATGGTCTCAGACAAAGAGGGCACGTATTATGAAATCTAAAAGTCCTTTCCATTGATGCTCATATTTCTACAATGTAACTTAACCCGATGAATAAACAGTAAATAAAACAGACAATCGTGGAATTTCAAAAGTAACGGCTCTCGATGAGATTTGGACCCCTTCCCTTCCTTTAATCTTGAATGTACTAACGCTACTAGCATGAAACATGAAGATAAGCAAGATCTCGATCCGGTACCTCAGTTCAGTATAGCATTTCTTGTGTACACGTCACAGTGACGTGTTTGCCATAATTAGAAATTGGCATTGATATCGTATATTTTAAACACTCACTCTATTTCAATTTGGTGGACAGTAGCATAAGGATCAATATCTTGAATATATGATATTCTATCACTATCAATCTTGATTGAAATAGAATACCGTAAAATCCCAAAAGTGGTGTTAACTATTTGTTTTTATTTGCAGAACAATATTTACCTCAAATTAGTCCAAAAAACGTGACTACATACAAGGCACGCCTTGGAGACTCGCTCATACTGAGCTGTAACATTACGATCCCAAAACAAACGTTTGATGTAAGTCCGGAAACACTACACTGGCTGAGAAACAACAAAATACTTAGATCAGTGCATGTCAAAGAAGGACAGTTCAAAAGAACTTTTCAACCGCTTTATTTTAACAATATCTCCTCAAAAGATGGAGGAAACTACTCCTGCGTCATAGAGACAAAGTTAAGGGGTGTCAAGCCACTCACTATAACTGGAGGGACTCACTCAGTATATGGTAAGCACGGATATATACTCATAAACCCTCAAAAATAAAATATCTCTCACTAAATTGATAAAAGAGAATGAAGAAATTCCAACATGAATGCGTTTCTTTACAAGACCGTTCACTCGGTCTTTGGAAAGAAAAAATTGGTATAGCAACTTAATTTACACGTCGTTCTTCAGCATAAAACAAGTAAGCTTTGTACAATAACACAGCATGTTCTCATACATGAGTTTAATGTCCTTTAATCAAACTTGGGTTAGCTGAAAGTTGGTATGATCATCGATTTTCTCTCGGTACACAAGTAAAGTGTGCATTTAAGATGCATAATTATACACTTTCTCTAGTTCTTTGTAAGTGCGCCTGTTTACTAATATATAATTTTGTCTTTATAACATGTAATTCGCACTTATTGCAGTCCTGCCAATTGGGAAAGAGCTTGAGAGAGGTTAAGCATCACCTATTTTCCCCCGCGAACGTTAGGAAGGTCACGTGACATTTTTTGCGGGCTTCCCGTGTACCGTTCCCGGTTTTTGAGCCGTGTTAGACTGGTAACTAGTCTCAGGGTCGCGCCCTTGTACGTGGAGCTTAACCAAGAACGTCAAGGAACTGGACGGTAAACGTTTGCTGTTCGCGCGGGAGCTTAATCTCTCTAAAGGATCTCGAGTCCTATTATCTTTACTCAATGCATGGAACCACCTTAGGTCCCTAAATATTTGTAAATAAATGAATAAATAAATAAGTAACTTGGCCTTTGTAAACATTACAGGTCCACCTATTACAAAAATCATAAAGTAACACTGCCTTTTTTCCACTACTCTGATCTAGTTGAGATAAAGATGAGAAGAACCTCGCAAGCGATCCATGCAGTCAAGGGTCAAAACGCCACGCTGGCGTGTACAGTCGAGGGCTATCCCTTGAATATCCAGTGGAAAAAAGTGATTGGAGGGTTAGAGATTGATGTTGGTAAGACGTCATTTCTGACTCAAAAATATGAAAAATGGGTTTAAAAGTTTTCAAAACAAGCAATGCTTGATTATTTTGTCAAGTAGACTCATGCAGTTTTATTGCTTCTAAGTAAAGATCAAGCAAAGTTTCGCGTTGTCAAGTGCGCTTAATTTTATATAAGGATCAAGCAACAGTTTCTCGTCATTCACTATTGATATTCACCATGGCCGAGTTGTTCAAATGAAGATTATCCCTAATCCAGGGTTAATTCTTAACAATCTAACATGTTGGTCTTTATGGTAATTAACCCTGGATTAGGGCTAATCGTCTTTTGAACAACTGGGCCCATATGGATATATCGAGCCTAGAAGTTAGTAGGACATATACCCGGTGTTCCAACTACAGAATCAAGTTTTGTGTCCAGTTTTCCCCATGCGAGTTCCTGTAGCTCAGGTGGTAGAGCGTCTCACCGTTATTCAATGGGTCATGGGTCCGATTCCCGTTCGGGACTAAGATTATTTTTCTTCCGAGAAAATGACGATTTTTAGAACAAAAAGTATTTCACCAAGTTGGATTGTTATCAATTATACCAAGTTAAAATAAATTTGCAACTTCAGCCTTTTTTTTGAAGTAATATCACGACAGTAGGTACTGTTTAGTGAGTACTGTCTAGTAAAACGATGTTTTTGTCACTTACAGCAAACATACCTGAAATATCACGAAATGCAAGAGTTTACCAAGACTGTGACGACTGTCAACCTAAGTTACACATGTTCAATGTGACAGAACCATTCAGTGGAAAGTATCTATGTCAGGCTAAAAATAGCATCAGCCATGGCGAGCAACAGTTTACACTGCTGGTAACAGGTAAACGTTTGTCTAAGAAATGTGTAAAGAATTCTAGATAAAACTTTTGTCTGTCTGTTTGTCTTTCTGTCTGTTTATCTTTCTGTCTGTCTGTCTGTCTGTCTGTCTGTGTAAGCTTCAACTCGAGCAAGCTGGAGATCCAAAGAGAATTCACCATGACGTCTTTAGTCAGGGTGGTAACCTTATTAACCTTTTTTTATTTCACTTGATTTTTTTAACTGGGCACTTGTCAGGATATCTTGATATCACCAATTTAAATTGATTTCAAACATTCATCCTTAATTTTTTTTCTGTTTCTTACCAGACGCATTCACCTCCTCGTCGATGGCAACGACAACAAACACAGCATTCTTCATGTTTTTATTCCTATTGTTCGGATTTGCATGAAGAAACGTAGAACGAAAACTCAGAATCAAACACTAAACAGTGAAAACTGCAACACGATACTGTTGAAACATCCGTGAGTTCTCTTGATGGCTCAAGTAAGGCGAACTACTGCACCAGGGAATTCTTTCTTGAAAATTGAAAAGGAACTTGGAATTAGTAACAGAGTTAGTTCTTGTCGAACGCAGATGGCTCAAATACTTAATCCGAGCAAGGCGAACTACTTGGCTAGTGGATTCTTCCTAAAAAACTGAATAGGAACTTGAACTTAGCAACAGAGCTAGTTCTTGTCAAACGCAGATGGCTCAAACTTTAATCCGAATAAGGCAAACTACTGGAACAGCGGATTCCTCCTAGAAAATTGGAAAGGGAATTGCACTCAACAACAGAGCTAGTTCTTGTTGTACGCACTAACAATCCGCGCAGACGATGAATCGAATATGATTCAAAAATGCATTAATTAGAGCTCAGTGCCTCCAAAGTAAACTGTTTGTATCGCCTGACAAGAAAACAAAGCCGAACAATGACAAAGATGAAAGCCACTATAACTAAGTAGTTCCGACTTCTTGTGCTGCACTTACGGCTGTTCAGACAGCTTCTTGAGGGTTGTTAAACTCTAGTGCTCACTGGTCTTCGAGATGTCTTTTGTTAGAAGGAATTGTCAGCGACATAATAAGAAATAAAAACCCTTTTGCATAGTTATTTTATTTAGTAACTTTGAAAAGGTGTTTGTTGATAAAGGGAGAACATGTTTTGAAATTGAAAAAAGTTTAAAGTGTATATTTTGGAATCTTGGAACGTAGAGTGTAAGAGTGTAAGAAAGTTTTTCGAAAAAGATTAAAAAATGTCGTTTATTTTATCAAAATACCTCTTTCGGTTGCTGAGATATTAAGGTTTTTCAAGTATGCAAATTGCAAAGGTTGTGAGGTCATGTCAGGAACTTGAAAAGTTGAAAGATCACAAAACTACAAGTATTTCTTGAATTAACAGATCAATGTCCTAAAACTTTGCATAAATGTTTTATACTGACACATACACATGTTGTGATGGTTATCATACTGTTACCATGGCAACATCCTTGCTCCCAGTCCTTTTTTGTTTTGAAGTACAAATTTTTTTGGCACCAAAATATGGAATAAGGTCTTCTCTTTTTCATCGTACATAGCGAATACCACAGCGGATGACTGTGATTGCCTTTTTTTGAGTAGAAAGTGTTTTACAATAAAGAAAACCCGGAAATTTTAAATTTAGAAATATGAGATCTACCGCTGTCATGTTGCCATAACAACATCGAAATTCCTGTAGTTGAATGTCGTTTGATGAGTATGAAGTTGTTGCCAAACTTCAAGTCCATTGCAGAAGTAGTTCAAGAGATAACAGATACTCTCATTTGAGTTCCTGACATGACGTCAAACCTATTTAATTTGTTTATTTGAAAACCTCAATATCTCAGCAACCAAAAGAGTTATTTTAATGAAGTAAACGGCATTTTCTTCTTTTTTTACTTACTTTCTAGCACTGTAAGTTCCTTCATTCCGATTTATACATTTTAAGCGGTCAACACCGCTCTGTTAAATGTTACAGTACGTTGACGACCTGGGCCTACACGGCTTCACTTATATCATTTATGTTTTTGTGGTTTGCTCCAATACTAATTTTTTATGTGATTTATTTATTTTTTATATATTTTGTACTGCAGTTCTAGATGTGGGAAAGTTATTATTTTTCTTAGAAGTCTGATCACGAACCATTCATACAATGTCATTTCAGTAATTAGGTGATACAATGCGTGTGTCTCCTAGCTACAAAGACTCTGCTTTCCATTAGGGGTTCTGACGCCCCTAATTAAAAGAGCGTATACAGGACGGGTCAATGTTCGATTTCCATCTGGAGTTCAGACTTTGTTTTGAGCTTAACTATAACTATTTCAAACGATTCCTTTATCATCTTAAATGTCTTCCATGTAAAACTCAAACTAATGATCTTTCCTTTAGCCATAAAGATATGAATTCAAAAGTGTCCGTTGTTGGTAGTTTTATACCATTCTTCGTCCCAGTGTATGCCTTACGCCTATTGTACACCCACCTTTTTATTCTCTATCAACGAATTCAGTGCCTGAGACAGGCTTACAGATAAACTATGCAGGTGATCCAATTTTCATAATGCATGAATTTGCTATACAAAATAGAAATTGGAGTTTCAACGAAGAACACAACAACTGAGTTTTTTCGCAGACATGTTTCGGCAAATAATCCATTGCCCTCATCAACTGGTGCAATGACTAGTTGTACAATGATCGAGTGAGAATTTATATAAGATATACATTAACATAATAAATAAATAATAGAGTTGCATAAATAACTTGAGATTTATATGGTCCTTTCCCAAAGGAATTGGAATGTTTTTAATTTCAAGCGTAATAAAACGTCTCTTGAAAGAATACGTTTGTCATTTTCTTAAGAGAATTAAATTAAAGACTAAGCCTTTCTCTTTTATTAGATCACTCAAGAAGGGTCGTATAAAAAAGGTAAAACACAAAATTGCCATACCGTATATTTGGAACTGAGATTGAACATGGCTGTTAAATAATAAAAGTTCAAGAAAGTAGGCAATTTTGCAATTGGTATTTTGAACGCGGTAAAACAATAGTTAATTACAAAAGAATCGCTACTAGAATCAAATATTAAAATTTACTTTTTAACAACATCTAATTTAGTTTGAAGGGTTTAGATCGGATCTTTTTTAAAATTCTTAGCACTTCAAACACGCCAGAAAACAAGAGAATGGATAATGATGAAAGGCAAAAGCTGGTAGATTCTCGCAGTAGACGACCAAGATCAAAGAGAGCAACACGAACGATTCGCCCGGATGTTGAATATCACACTGAGGCAGAACAGAATGAAAAAGCAATCGAGCCAGATAATGCACCTGGAGAGGATGTCCCAAAAGATGACTCGACAGGTTTTGAAGATGTTCCAGTTTTTATAAAGTGTCAACATTGCAATGAAAAGGTTGTCACTCGGACGACTTTTAAGAACGGAAAATACACCTACTGGTCTTCCGCCTGTCTGTGTTTGTTCCAGTAAGTATACAGTATACTCGGGCATTTGTTTGGCATTTGTTGTAGATCAGTATTCGGTTTAAAGGACCCCATGCAGTGAAAAATAAACATGTGGCCCATGCAATACCAGTACAGTGTTCCACCAGCTGGACTATATAAACTTTTATTGGTGGTGGGAACGAGCCAAAGATCAACACCGTGTATTTAGATATATTTAGTTTACTGCATGCGGATATCACCGATTCTAACTCTATTCCGATTCTTAGCCAGCTCATCGTTTCCCTTAATCATTTTGTTTTGAAATTTTTTTTCGGCCGAACAAAACTTTACTTTATATTCCCTCAATTAAGTTCGTTTTGCTAAAAAGCCGAGGAAGTCCAGTTTTAAAAATTATAGTTTGAAATTTAAAGTTAAACAAGGAAAGTCCGACTGGGAACATGTGATTATAATTTTCATTGCGATCATTTTAAGAACACTGTCGGTTTACTTAAGGCATGATGTTTCGGATAAAACAAATAAGTTAGTAATAAACATTAAATTTGTTTTCATTGCTCTCCAAACGGATTATATAGTTTCACGATTAGGTCTGGAGAAAAGCTATCGGAATAATGTATGATATAAAAAGTGTCACCATACTATAGAGCGCGTTATATGTAATCTTTTTCGGCGTTAACGATGAAAATGATGAAAGATGGAAAATTGTCGGATCGGACAAAAACAGACTGATTAATTTTGTTTTATAAAACTGACTTTTAATTATTCTTACTGATATTAAAAAAATATACACTTGGGACAAATTTAAATTTCGTTGAGATCGGTTTAAAATACTCTTATTTTAGTTTCTTTGCTTTCTCCCGTCCTGTTAGAGTTAAAATATTGGAAGCTCATTTTTACTCTCTTAATCAAAAGGGCGAGATCCCAGAAATTCGATTTAGAATAATATAGGTCTACTGATATAAATGATTTTTGTGGAAAAATCATCGTTTGCTAAGAACACGTAATATACTCCAGTCTCTTATTCATTTTTAATTGGAAACGCCAGAAATGTATGTTTAAAAACGATGTATGTTTATAAACAATGTCGTTCCGCGGTTACGGCCTGGCTGTACCGCGATAAATTACCATAATATGTATGAAATTTTAATGAGTAACTAACTAAGAACTGAAGCAGTCGCCAAAAAAAAAAAAAATATCCATGCTCGAGAAACAATCAAACAATCAGATCAAAAAATCAGACCAAAAAATCTGCAAAATTTTGCTACAGCCTACAAAATTTGCAAAAACTGTTAAAGATCAAAGATTTTGCATTTTTTGCTCTAGGGTTAGGGTTAGGGTTTAGGGTTAGGGTTAGATTTTGTAAAATCTTTGATCTTTTACAGTTTTTGCTGATATATAGCAAAAGACTAAATAATAGTCAATGAAGAACATTTACGGATCGTCTTTTTTCAATTTTCTTCTGATTGGACTGTAACTATAACTTTGATTCTTCAGTTTGCAGGGAAGCTATTACCTTCGGAGAACTGATGAGACAATTGCCTACCGTTTTTTTTGTTTTATTTGCAAGTGTCGGAGGGGGAGGGTGGGGTTGATTGGGGCAGGGGTCAGGGGGGTACTTGAAGCTAGTATTGGTATAAGGGTGCCGCAGGGGTCTTGAAGCCCTGACTCTGTTTAGAACAAATTGACCCTGTTTAGGTGTTTAGGACAGCATGTTCTTATTTTAATAGCCCCGTTTAAAATTATAATAATAGCCCTCCACTTGAGAACTTTCATAAACATTGGTACGCAGTTTCACTAACGCCTGAATAATCACTCTTACTGCTAGTGCAAGCACCTGAATAAAGTTGACAGAAAATAGCTATTCTGTTTAAAAAAACATTATTTTAAATCTAATGCCGGCAATTTATTTATATACCCTGTTTAGAACTAGGTTTCAAAAACAACAACCTAACCCTGTGCATCGGCATGTCCCCGTATTGTCAATATAAGGGAGCTCGAGTGGGGGGG
>JAOBRD020825200.1:0-13282 GCA_027575215.2 Hydrozoanthus sils
CGATAAATTATAAAGTCGATCCGAAATGTATTCTTATCTTTTACGCAGAACAGCTAGTAAAAAGACTGAAATTGTAATTCCACAATACATTTTTGAGATAAAAGTTGCAAATGAAATCCGTGATTTTTGAAACATAAACAATATGTGTATCATTTTGAAACAAAACTAAGACGCTGTCTCCCCTCCCACAACAAGAACTTTCCTTTTTTTTTGTCAGCTCAAGCTCGGTTTGACATGGCTTGTAATTGGCCAGCTCTAGTGACGTACGTATTTTAACCAATCGATTTCTTAGTTCCTGTAGACAGTAAAGCTCGGGGGTTTGTAATATGGAGGAGTAATGGCGTTTTCCGCCCAGACAGATCATGGGCAAAATGAACGAAAAGAGAGTGTTTTGGCCCAAATTGAAAAGGATTCGAGGAAAGAGAAGAACAAGGTTTGTGTGGTGCCTTAAACTGCAGCAATATGAAATTTTTGTGCAGTCTTATTATCGATTTTTTGCTCCCGATAGAGAGCCGCCATCCACAGACCAGTTTTTGAATGCAGATTTTGTTCTCGCTACATTTACACTTATATATTTCTACTTACAGCGAAACAGTATTTGCAAATGATCTATTCTTGGTGTTTTTTTTATTGTAGTTTGTCCCCAACCCAGCAGCTAAGCCATTTGTTCCAAGTTCAAACCTGAACGGGAACTTTCCTTGTTCAAACAAGGTCAGGCCATCTGTGGATTCACAGACTCCATCGCAGGTTAGATACCAATAATTGTAATTCAAGCCGCTCTAGCTCTGAAGAACGCTTCCTGCTGTATTTTAGAAGGATAAACAAGTTCTCCAAGTTCGGTTATACGCTTTAGCAACGTCTTTCACTACCCCAACATAGCTAGAAAGCTCATTGCAGTTCGCCTGTTAGCAGCGCTACAAAGCAGTCTAAAACGATAGTACGACGGAGTTGGCCATGGTTGAAAGCAGCAGTCTGTCATCGTATGCTGATACTTTTATACATGTACCTAGTATCAATCTTTTTTTGTAAACAACTATACGAAACCACAGTACATAAACTCGACAATATCCGTGGGTGCTAGAATTGATCTGCTTTATAAATGCGGCCTACAGAACTATGATAAATCCCTTCGACAGTATAATTTACTGTGCGTCTTTATTATTTTTTTTTTTCGCCGTACACTAGAAATGTTACGCGCATCCGTTATATAAGAATGGAAGCTTTGAAATAATCTTCACAGAGACCAGTAATTTTCCATAATGCTTCTTACATGTGGATATATTACAGAACGTTTGGGGATTGCTGGGGATTGATAAATAATCACGACACCAACAAATTCATCGTCTTGTGTTTCCGCAGATTTAGTTCGGTGACGACTTCAAGCATAATTTTCTTAATTAAATATCGGCGGAAATTCGAGCTTCTTGGTACACTGCGGTACAGAATCTCTAGTGTATTGCCTATCTCGTATTTTACCATTGGAGATATCTTGTCTTTTTCCCTCAGCCTCGAGAATTTGGTTTTCTTGGCGGGCTACCTCGGAGTTGCTATTGGACTTGGAAGTCAGATATTCGCATCGTAATTCGTTTGATAAATTCGATTGCCAAGAAAACTCCGTAGCTTGGAGTAGTAGGCACTCGAAAAAAATTTAAGCCCAATCTGCTAACTTTGTGCTGTTTTGTTGAAAGACTTTTATGGGCATTGGAAAGCCACCGAGTCTTCCGCGAAATAATAGGGATATTTGTTTACCCAGATCAGAATTTTTCTTGTTGGAGATGTTAAACACTCACAAATGACACAATGTATGAGACTGGAACTGCAATGTCAATGATAAAAGTATCATGTTTGGTTCATGAAAATCGAAATAGATCGCTGGATTTCCAGAATACATGAAAGGATCATTCATGTCATTTGATACGAACAGAAAATATTTTCTTCGAGCAGAATTTTTTTTAAATGTTTACTCTCGGATCACGAGAGCACTTGGGAATCAGAAACAGGTAGTATTCATTTGACAACACGGCAGATTTGTTTTTTGAAGATATGCAGACACCTTTTGTGCGGTACTGCTGTGACGAAAAAACCGTCTTCTCTATGCTATATCTTTATTGTTAAAGAAAATTAGCGACCCGGAACAAAAATAGAACCCTTCGGCGACAAGGTCAGTGTTATCTTTAAGCGAAACAGTTGTTTGGTGCACTGCTATGGAAACTGTTGAATAATTTCGAATCCTTAGAATCCGAATGGGTTTCTTGTTGCACCTCTGGCAAATCGTAATCAGAGGAGATTTAGCAAGGACATAACGCTTCCTCTGCTTAACGAAACAATTATAGCCGAATATTTCGCTCCTTTCATATATAGTTCATGAAAGAGATGTGTTTTGAGTACCATGTGGGTATATTTATAAATACTTTTACTTAGGACAGCTGCTGTTGACAGCATAGCACAGTTATATAGATTTGGCATCTTTGTTAGATTGTATCGAACAATGATTATATAATTTTGTCAGCTATAAAACAAAGACTACTGTTTGCTCTGACTGTTCTCTCATTATTTCTACAATATATTTATGTAGAGTTCTGGTTGTTGATGTGGTTAGTTTGTTCTTGTGCTTTTCAGATGAAGGCAAACATAGATTCTTACATCAGTATTCTTCTGTGCAGTTCCACAATTGTTTCAATAAAAGCTGTGTCACTTGTGCTCTGGCACATGTAGAGATTTTGCATAAGGAGCATAAAGCTGGGTTTGTTTTTTAAATAAGGTTTTGTTACCTATGTATTTTTAGTGTTAAAACTGTATAATTGACTTGAATAATTGTGTGTGTAGATGGTGGAACAAGTGAGAATTCTTTGAAAACACCTGACCCTTTGTTTTCAATTATAGAATGGGTTTATAAGTCTTAAAGCTCGTCGGTCAGGTGATCAGTTAACAATTACTGCCCCACACAGCCTATTGAGTGGTACCAGCAGCTTGCCAGCAGTCCTCCATGGGATCTCTCCAACTGGGGGAGAGAATGATCAGCCACACACACCCACAACCCCTCAGAAACACATCGCTCTACATCTGCTGTCGAAGTTGTTGGATGACGAAAGTATTAACTATACCAGTGTTGATGAAAGTTCAGGGTTAGAACCTTTTCCAGGGATGCCAACATTTGTACAAGATCAAGGGTTGGTGGTATTTTTTTATGTTTACATTATAGAAGAAGCTTTGAGAATGATTAAAGAAATAGTTATTCCTTCCATAGCTTAAATTCTCTCAAAATAATTTTCTTTCAGGCAAAACTTGTCATCCAAGTCTTGGCCAGGAAATGTATCTTTAAAGCAGCCATTGAAAGAAGCACCGCCAAATGGTATCAATGTTATCACACAGTTTGGGTCTTTATCAGGACAGAACATCTGGTCAACAGACTCCCAACATAATAATAGTCCTCCATTATCCCCCCTTGATTTGTCGCCTTCGAGTTTAGGAAGCTCATCTCTTGAAAACACTCCCATCTTTCACCACAAGCATGCAACACTTACCAAGAAATCTTCGCCCCACAACTCTACCACTGACTCCTCAGGTACTTCATCACCAGTCGTGAATGGTTATACAGATGACGTGTCGCCATATTCCTCTCCAACTGACCAGTTCTTAGGTTCTTACAGTGCTCCCTCTCCATCAGTCTTTGTTCCCGTTCAGAAACCATTTCCATTGACTAATGGTATTGCTCGGCACCATTCATTTGAATCTGGGTATTTGAGCACTTCTAACAATGGTTACCAAGCACAATCGCAAACATCACCAAATTCCAATATGGGCTACCTGGTTGAATCATCACCTAAAGTGCATGCTCCTTATACAATGGCATTCTCAGAGGTAAGCTCTTACAACAGTTCCCCAAGCATGTCACCTTCGTCTCCCCCAGCAAATTATGACAAGTTTATAAGGAGAGAAATCAATCATGATCCAGCAAAGGGAAATCATGGTAACAGAAAAGAACCTATATCCCAAAGCCCAAGCTCACGAGATGGTTATATGAGAGATAGTGGATACCAGAACCATGTGTGTGTTCGAGGCCGTAGCCCTATTACAACTGAACTGCATGTGTGTTTGGAAGAATGTTATGAGCAACTCAGACTACTGGAGAGGGATCGTAGGAAGGTACATTACCTTTATTAGTGTTTAAATATTAGAGTTATTTGTGAGGGATGTACAGTCACTGTATTTAAAAGCCAGTCTATTTTCCTGACTATAATTTATAGTTGTTACTAAGAAATGGTACCATTTTATCAATCTTTTAGAGCTCTAGTCTTCTAATTTCTGGCTAACCCCTTCCTAACTTACAGCAAGTGGACTGCTACCTAGACTGGACTGTTTTTACCATTACAGTTTATCAAATTGAAAAGTAAAACTCGAGCCTTCATTTGAGGGACAATTTGAGTATTTTGCATTTGAAACTTTGCAAATCAACTAAAAAGTTGGTTGTTTTAAATCTCCACTGTCAGAAGTTTTAAGGTACATCAGCTCTTCCTCAGAGCAAGGACTTCTAATGGCAAAGATTTAAAACTACCAACTTTTAAGTTGATTCACAAAGTAGTAGCTTCAGATAAGTCTGCTGTACTCTGACAAAGCAGTAAAGTAAGTGTGACTGATAACCTTAGGGGCAAGAATTTTGACACCAGCTAGACCACTTGTCTTTGTTTTATTCTTGAGCAAAACACTTGACCTTACTTGGTCTTGACAGTAGACTTGTCTATACAATAATAAAGGAGTAACAGTTATTACTGTTTCAAACCTGTGATGCAACTCGTCAACTAAACATGGTATTTTTGAGATAATTAAGTGCAGACCAAGTTGGCTACTGTTCGTTAAGATTTATAGTTATACTTTTTTACTTGTTTTTGTACCCAAACTAAACACAAGCTCATTCTTGTTTATATTTACAGAAATTTTAGTAAGCCAAAACACTACATCAGGAAGATGTTGCTAGTTTTAAAACTAATAAAAAAACCCTAAGTTTTTTTATGGCCTCAAGATGTGTGTGGAGCAGCACTTTAACTTTATTTACAAATATGAATATAACTTTTTAAGAATAATTCTTCAAGCGACCCACCTTGATTAGTGCTTATGCTACCTGCGGGTTAGCTTAAATGTAACCAAATTTGATTTTTTTTCCTAATAAATGAAAGAAGAATGAATAAGCCAAAGTTGAAGAATCCCTGAAATCTCAGTTTATGCTGTGACTTAGTGAACAGGTGCTTGGCAGCTTTGTTGAAATGCTTTTTATCTGTTTATTTAATAAAGGCCGAGACCGAAATTTCATACTTATGGAATGGAAGACGATTATCAAATCCTGGTAACAGCATGAACCTTCGGCTACCACCTAATCCCTCAAGAGTGGACAAGTTAATTGTGGATCAGTTCAGGGAACAAGCAAAGGTAATTATTCTAGGAGCGCATTTTAGATGTGAGATGGTAAAAAGCCAACATTCGGGGTGCAAAGCACCACACCAGCTATAAATTGTTTCATATCCAACTAGCAAAAATGGAGTAATTGTTTCATTAAATTTGATGAGCTTTCTGAAGCAAAGTTTTTCAGCTTGGCAACACTTTCCACAAAAGTTCTTTCAGTGTTTACGGGCTGATAACTGAGATTCAGCATGCTAGAAAAGCAGTAATTGAGGTTAGAAATTGAATAATAGAATTAATTTAGCTATTTAAGTTTTTTAATGTTCTATTTGGGCTGCTGAGAAGTTTTTGTTTCTTAATTTTGATTGTATAGATCTATAGATGAGATCAAGTACGACAGTAATCACTGAAAAAAGTAAACTTAAAATTTAGGTGAATTATTGTTGACCATGAATTTTTTTTGACACATTTCCAGCTGACTTTTGCAAAATTTAATAGTTTAAAATCGATTGAAAGAAACTACTTCAGAAACCTTGTCAGTGTTTTGATGTTTGAAGCTCTGGCTTTAAAACAGTATAAATTAATGCTATTTATTTCTTGTTAACAGGAAGAAAGATAATATTTAAGTGTAAATAGAGATAATCATAAATATTTGTTTGAAGAAGTCATGGTTCAGCAAGAACAAGCCTTGTAGTTAAAGTGAGCAAGGTTAAAGTAAACATCAGAAAAACAAGGGTGGCTCAGAATTGGATTTTAATTAAGTACTTTAATTACTAAGTGAAATCAGCTCTGCTCACCTCCCTATTGTTTTTAGATGCCACCAGTTTGGTTTTGACATCTATGCTTTTTCTAACTAAAAGGAAAGATATAAAGAAATTAGAAATGCAGTATATTCACTCCTACTCATTTTTAATTTTTAGCTGACATTATTTTAACTTTTATCCCCAGTAAAGTGGTTTTACTGGGGAAATACAAATTGTATCACTTGGACTGTTGAAACAACTTCCTCTTCAAGTATTATTATGACTTCTCTTATTGTCACCAAATATCAGGTTGAGGCTCTTGTCAGTAGAATTGAGCGAATTCGGCACTCCCCACTCCACCTGAGCATCAGTGAGAGTGTAGATCAGTGGCAAGTGACAATAAGGGAGTTGCAGTCCCGTCGCAGAGAAGAGATCAGTAGTGGGAGTGGTCGCAGCAGACATTTAAGTTGCAGCCCTCGTTACTCTGAGACTTCAGGTAAGTTATAGAATTAGTAGAAACATCAACAATGCTAGTTTATGATATATTTTATCTATCAAATTAGTGTAAGTTGCCTGTAAAACTTTGTTTTTCAGAATTTTATATGTTAAAAGTAAGCTAAGATTTTATTTTTTAAAGCTGTCCAAGTTAAGATTCCTGAAATTTGTTAAGTCCTGAACTTCAACATGCAGTTCTTAGTACAATTTACCAAAGTAGATAGTAAATGTTATTATTACTGGGACATCCATCAAACAAGTCTTTTTCTCAATATAAATTAAGTGTCATTAATTAGTAGAAAGATAATTAATTGTTATTTGCTGGTTTTTAAATAATACTTCTAATTAGGTCCAACAATTTGTCATATTACCAGTTTAGGAAATTTTGCTATTTAAAATTATTTTGTTTGATCAATTCCTGTATTTTCATAACCAGAAGGCCCTATAACTTATGGATTATTAAGTTGACTCAAATACTGAAGAAGGAGAAAATAGCTGTCCAGGTGTCCATACTCATTGTTTTTGTAGAACAGGTAATAGGACTCAAGGTCCCCTTTGAGGCTGGCCATCAGGGACCTTTGGTTTAACTTCCTTATCTGAGAAGACCCGAAGGTCTAACCATTTGCTGATGTTAGAGCAAAGGCAGCACCTTCTCTTCAGTTATTTTAAGACCCTGGGTGAAGGTCCGGCACCGGGAATCGAACCCGGGCCTCCCCTGCGACAGACTGGCACCTTACCAACTGGGCTAAATGCTACATTGGCTTCCCCACTGTCTTCTTTTAATCCATATGCTCCATTTCATACCCTAGTGACCTCTCTAAGAGATTACTTGTCAGTTTTGTTATACTTCCTTAATTATACTTCTCATGGTGCCATTGAGTGTTAAAAGCTTAAGACTTTATGCTAGTCACTCTTCATTTTAAGCAGCTTTGGGAAGCAATCAAATTTTGTCATTTCTTTTTATAGCTGTTTAGATGCATCTGGTTTTTAGTTTTTTAAAGCACAGATTGCTAATTTAAATGAACTCTTGGCCTAAAGTATGATGTTAACATTTCAGACTTGGTTACATTGGTTTCGGCCATTAAGAAGTTGTCAGCACAGACCAGAGTCACCCGCACAACCATTTGGTGCGCTGTCCAACTTGTGTCAGCATCAAGATCACAAAGAAGCCCTGTACAGAGTAGCTCAATAGATACTTCCACCCAGCAGGAGAAAGATGGTTCTGGAGATGTGTCATGATGACAATGATTTTAACCAAAATTTGAAATCAGTTCAAGGAATACTCAGGATGTGTTCTGCACATTATCTCCACTGTCAGTGGCTATCTAGGTGAAGGGCAGTCTTTCTTACTGAAAGCAAGCGTCGCTGCAATCACAGTGCTGGCTTAGTTGTATCCACAACTTGATGCTACAAGACAATTATATGTATGGTCTCACCTGCAAATCGGAAAACTAAGAAGTTGGTTTTGAGTATGGTTAAATCCTGTGTGAATTAGGTTTACCAGTAAATGTGGCAAGGGTTCAGCTGCCAATGACATTTGAAAAAATTAACAGAATTTGTACACTGGTACAAGTTATCAAGTAAAATAAATCAGATTACATTTTGAAAGTGTTTGTGTCTCTTGTTATTTTGTTCCTTGATTTGTAACACCCAGCTTTTTGTAGTTTGTGAACTGAGTTTGGCTATTTTTGGACCAGGAACTGGTTGTTGTTGTTGTTGTTGAGGGGTTACATTTCTTGAAAAAACCCTAAGGCTCCATCAGTTCACATCTTATTGCAATAAAACTTCCCACAACAACCCTAGGGGATATTCCCCATCGATTGACAGAGTTAGATTTTTTATTTCTGGATTTTTAGAAGATTTACAAGCAATTTTAAATTGCACCTAACAATATTTAAAATTAATATGCATAGCTGAGGCTGACTAAAAGAACTGGTAATTAAGCAGAAATCTCTTTTGACTGACTGAGTTAGACTTTTATATTTGATTCTTGAGGGATTCCATAAGCAGTTCTTTTCTTATTAATATTCATTGAGAGAAATGTTATGCATTTTCTCTGTTTTGAACAATAATGACTAATGTGGTCCTGATCCAATGACCTGAGCTACTTTAGGGAATAAATAAGGCATACAATATTTTGTCAAACATGATGACTGCACATGCAGTATACAGCAAATATCAATCACAACCGCAGTTATATAGGACGATTGACAAAATAAAGAATCGGTGTGCAGTGTACTATGGGAGCATGAATCAAATGTAAATTAAAAGCCGTCAAGTAAATTGTAGGCGAGAGGAAATAACCAAAGTACATTGTGTAGATTTCAATCTAAAGTAGCCTTTGTTGTTACTCATGACAAAATAAGTAAACAGTGTTGAAGAGTAATTCTAGCTGTCCATTACACACTGTAGACATTATTGTGATGTACCAGTTCCTTGTCCCATAGTACAGTCATACCTGTTCTGTTACTTCCTTTTCCACATGATTTGAAGTTGTGAGTACCAATGATTATAGCAAGTTTTCAAACAACCAAATCATTGTTTGTCTTTTTAAAAATTCAAGTGATTGAGTTTTTTATCACTGGTAGTGGTTTTTGTATGGTCTGTGCACAGGCTGCAGGATACTTTGGCTACAAGTGAAACTGAAATTACAAACTTTTTTGAACCTTGAACTGATGCTTCTTTTTTTGTTCGCAAACTCTGCTTTTTGCCAACTGCCACAATCTATTCCAGACCATGTACCCAGGCCATATATGTATGCTATGACAGAAGTGAAGTCAGTAAGCTAAAGTAAACTCGGAAAAAATAACTGAGTTTTAAAATTTGATTCTAAGTGATGTATCGATTAAAACTTACTGACTGCGCTTCTGATGCGGCATATACAGCATGGGTCCAAATCTGGAATATTAAGAAAGCACAGATCATGGCAGTTAGCAATAAGCGGAGTTCTCGTACAAAAACACAAGCATCAGTTTAAGGTTCAAAATTTAATATTCTCATAATTTCAGTTTCACTCATAGCCAACGTATCCTGCAGCTCATGGTCTCTGTGTGGTTTAAAAATAATTTTCCAGTAACAGAAAATGATTATCTAGTGCCTGTGACACACAAGATGGTTACTGTTAAATGCTGACTATCCTTTGAGGTGACAAGTCCCTTCTCAAAAAATGCAAGTGATTAAATTTTCTTATACCTGATAAAATTACTTATTTTTTGTGGTCTGTGTTCTGTTCATCAATTTTTTCTTCCTACAACATAGACTGGTAAATAAATGGGACATAAAAGACAATAGTTGCGAAATGCTGTGAGTACCACTTGGGTGATAACCCTTTTCTCAGAATCTAAGCAATTCAAATGCTCTACCTGGTAGGTACTTGTTTTGGTTGGTCTACACAAGCATTGCTGACATTGTAGACATTGATGTTAAGGAGACTATTGAATAATTATATGAAATTTGGAGACAGTTAACCTAGTTTTATAATCCCAGGAACCTCTGGTTCCCATTCAGTACACCTCGGATAAGTCTGGGGCATAAAAAAGCTTAGAAAAAATATTTAAAAGCCAGTTTTTGATGAAGTTGTGTTGATCTCACATTACTTTAGTTTTTGAAACATTTTTTTATTATCATTCCTGTCATGCTTTCCCAAGTAATCAAAACAGGGGTAGACAGGGCTGACATTACAAGCTGAAACAGAGACATAAATAATATACATTATTTTTTAAGATCAAGAGGTTCATAAAATTGTTTGCCAGAGGTTCAGAACAACACAATTTTGAAAAAAAATATTTTGAGTTGATTAGTTATTGTTTATGAACAAACAACAACTTTATAAAATGTTTAAGATTGAAGCGAGTTTTGTTAGTCCCAATGACTGAGGAAATTTTCAAAGTAAATTTGTCAGTGTTGTAGTAAAATGCCACAGTAATACACCCAAGACCACCTATACAGTTTTACCTTAGTTGCCATGTGCTGTCCCCTGTTCAGTTTGCTATAGAACTTAAACATTTTGATCAACCTCTTATAGGAAACCCCATGAAATAATTAATACTTTGTTTGTTCAGTTTTGGTAAACGAAGTTATGCACACTTTGACTGACCCTCCTAATATTTCAGTTTGTTTTCTTACTTTGTTTATACCAACATTTCATAATATACAAATTACACCCTCATAAGTTCCGGTTTCAGCATTTTGATAGCAACTTGGGCTGCTTCTGAATGACTATCATGATACTAATTCTTTGAGTGTTTACAAAATGGAATGAAGAAGCAAATGAAATGTCCGAGCTAATCTAGATAAAAAAAACACTAGCTTTATATGCCATAATTATAATGTTTCAAAAGCATATTTTGGGCGAGAATGTACCAGAAAACTAAATTCATGAACTGTTCAATTCCTAAAAATCTTTTTAACGGACCTTGGCAAGTGTAAAGGTATAGATTTAACAACAACTTGTAAGTCCACAGGTTGGAATATTGGGAGGGGGGGGGCACAGTTACGAAAATATGAGAACTATTGGGGGGTCAACCACACCCTTTCTCTTACATTCTCTTATGTTTTTCTTAAATTTTTTTTTTTGGGGGGGGGGATGGCCCCCTGGTCCCTCCCCTTGATATGGCCCTGTGAGGAAACGATGCTGAGGTGCAATACAAAGTACAGTAGGGACAAATGTTGGAAGGTATGCAGTGATAGAATTTGTTATTAAATATCAAAATTAAAGCTGATTAATACTTCTACAATCATCAACTGTTCCTGGCTTTTGACATATTTACCTATTGATACCACTCTTACATTTCAACTAATTGTCACTCTCTTAGTTTATCTTGAATTGGTAAAAGCACAGAATTTTAGTGAAACCAAAAAGGCAAACATCTTAATGTCCGAATATGACAATAGTCATTGGTTCATAAGTTCACAACTTGGATAGAATTGAGTCAGGGTTGAAAAAGACGATAGTAACAGTGATGTCATCTCTCCAATTTCGTCGATATTGGTCTGGTACAAGCAACATCTGTGCGACAAAGTGGTGGTCATTTCCACCAATGGCCTGGCGAATGAGATGAGTGGCAGCATTCCACTCCAGGACTGTTTCATCGCTGATCTTCTGGTTCAGATTGTCAATAAACTGACCAACCATTGTTACTGCTTGTTCACTACTCAATACATCCCACAATCCATCTGTTGCCAATATCAGAAATTTGTCTTTCTTCTGAAGGTGATGGTGTGTGATTACTGGTCTTGCAGTGAGGTATGGTGGTGTTTTGTACAAGCTGGGAGGAACAATGGGGCCCCCATAAACCTGATTTAAAATATGTGAATGAGTAATTTTGTCCCATTTATACTGGATATCACCAAATGCCCGTAAAGGTTGTAACTGACCGAGCAGACGGCCATTTCTTATCACCATGGCTTCTTCCCCTGAATGCTGAGACTGTACACGCTGAACTTCTTGTAAATTCTGTGCAGTCTGGTCGTGTGACAGAGGGGTCGCAAACCACACACCATCTGGACTAACACTACCAAGCACTGCACGGCAATCTCCTGCAAAGTATCATTTAAATTGTAAAACAAAAGCTTAATTTTTTGAGTTTCAAGAATTTGATAAAAAGAAATTATGGAAAAATCGAACATTAAAAGTTAGAGAAGGTAGATACTAATTAATTAACTATACATCATCAAGTAAACCTCTGCAATCAGATTGGTAGAAGAATTTCAATAAGTTTTTCTGCATTCACTCTTATAATTAAATAATAAGGAGTTTACGATAAAAGTGCTTGAAAGTTAGCAATGCAATAAAGAATTGCAAGTCAGACATTGTCATGCTTCAGATCTACAGAAAAGTCAGTCTAGCTTTGGGTTCTAGCAGCAACATAAACACAATGATACTTGATGGGTTATTTTGTTTGGGTTAACTAAAACTTCTAGAGCTTTTTAGCTGAGAACTATGTTTGAAAAGCTATAATCAATCATGAAAAATAAGTATGTGTTAAACTTGATGATGTCGCCAAGATAGCAGTACTGCAAAATGACAAATCGTTCTATATTCAAAATACACAACAGTGAACAACACAGTTTGCAGTTAACAACTCAAGACCCATGATTTATTTAGCAGTTCATTGGTATTTATACAGGTAACTAACGTAATTACAATTAGGTGTGTCAAGGCGGTTCCATACAGAAGTTACATTTTTTAGAAGTTTGTATCCTACATAGTAAACTAGTGGGCAATTTAATAAACTACATAAACATATAGGAAATACCTTTGCAATGACTATACTACAAGATTATTATGTAGGCATTAAATCAGGGCATTATAATCTTAACAGTATGTTTTAGAAATATGTTTTTGCAAATATCAGTGTTACATAATATATTGCACCTCTCATACTGTATTAAAGTTAGTGATAAAAACCAATGTTTCGTTTACCATGTAACCTTGACAATGGCACTAGATGAATCGAAATGTCCAAAACATAACATGAAGTCCAGTTACCAAACACATTTAATTATAGTAACTAGTAACTCTGTATTCCTCTGTCATTATAATAAGCACTTTACAAAAACTGCAACTGGTATAACCATTGGCAAAATATATTCTTGATATGTTTTAGCTCCATTGTCTTTATGTTAAGGGGAGGGGGGGCTTATTAGAG
>JAOBRD020825309.1:0-13282 GCA_027575215.2 Hydrozoanthus sils
ATCTTTTTATAAGCATCTTTTCATCATGATTTAAACTTTCCTTCCTTTTTCAATCAAATTTCAACTATTTATATATAATTTAAAGTAATGTATTATATTTTTTTCGAGGGTCATATGTTAGAAAACTCATCATTTGGTTAACATGTTTACCCTTGTTAAATAACTGTTTAACCGTTTTTTTACTACGCATTATGCATTGCCTCAATGCGCTTACAATGATTTACAGTTGACTGTGGTATTGAGGGTCTTAGATAGTCCGCTATATACGGCTCACATTTATATATTCATTAAGAGTTACCCTCGGTTGATAGTTGACAGACGGCAACACCGATCACCCTACTCTTTTTCGACAAGTGTCAGTTGTGGGTTCTTTTAAGTCCCCCGATAGGAGATCGAGAAACTGGGCCTACGGTTTAACGTCCTTATCCGAGAAGACGCGAAGGTCTAACCGTTTGCAGATGTTAGGGCAAAGGCAGCACCTTCTCCTCAGTTATTTTAAGACCCTGAGTGAAGGTTCGGCACCGGGAATCGAACCCGGGCCTCCTGCACGAAAGACTGGCGCCTTACCAACTAGACTAACCAGGCAGCGGTGTAAATGAAGATTATTGTATTGTATTTTTACATAAAACAACGTATAAACAAATTTATAACCCACCAAATAATTTTCGTGCAATCTCATTGGATAAAACGCGTCACTAGGTACAAAACTGGAAGTAGGTTATCAGAGAATATACCCCTTCTAATTTGATAACTGCCCTGCGATTTTGTCGGCCCATTTTAATTTAAAACAACAGACGTTATTTTTCAAATTTTGAACAAGTTTGAATCGATAGACGAGAAAATTAATCGTTTCGACTTTTAAAAAATG
Source organism: Hydrozoanthus sils (assembly GCA_027575215.2). Taxonomy (NCBI): domain Eukaryota; kingdom Metazoa; phylum Cnidaria; class Anthozoa; order Zoantharia; family Hydrozoanthidae; genus Hydrozoanthus; species Hydrozoanthus sils. The sequence continues at coordinate 869 of JAOBRD020825309.1, forward strand.
CCTTGTTTTAAAGGCAGTGCCAGACAGCACAAAAAAGTCGACAAAGTACGATGTAAACGTAAAAAGTTGTGAGTACGCTTTAGCTAAACAATTGGAGTTTCAAAAATAGGCTTAACTAAACGTTAGCCTATCAAGTCTCTAAAGTTCTGTAAAATATCTTAAGCTTAAAACTGAAAGTTTACATTCCATCAATTAGTGTGGAGAAGAGGGAAATTTTCATCGCTGCAATTGTACACAAAGTTTTTTCTTCGAAGAAAAAATTATTGGGTGGGTTATAAAATAAATAAACCCCTTTTTAGCTCACTTGTATATCGGAGGATATAATGTCCTTGGCTGATAGATTGTCCTCAAAATTTATCAGTTGCCCTCGAAGCTTCGCTTATCGGCCAACTGTTCATTTTTCGGACAATCTATCAGCCGCGGACATTATCCTCCGATATACCAGCCGCCAGAAGGGGTTTATTTACTAAATAACATATATGCCAAAACAGTGCTTCGACCCAATTTCATCACTTATTTGACCCAACAGAAAAGCAGCGTGTTTCTACATTCATGATTACCTCGGGTTATTTGAGCATATTTCACATGTTTGTACAGCCATTTATTTATTAAATTCGCAAGCCAGAATATATCAAAGTAACTCTTCAGCACTCTACATTATTTACGAGAGCAATGCGAACCCTGATCTTCACACATGCATTATCCAAACCACCACAATTCGATTAGTTTCCGCTACAAGCTTTTTTTTGGTGCAAGAACAATTTTTAAAAGAACACCAAAGCTGAGATTGCTCATAAATTATGAAACAAGCTACAACAACAATCACCTGGCTGAATTTCTACCTGACAATTTTTAGATTATCATTTAATCCTTGCCTACAGATTGAAATGCGAGTAAATACCGTGCGCGCGTATTAGTAGTATAGTGTGCATGTTTGGACCCCCTAAAGAGGGATGGTACAACTAATTAGCATAAATTAGTAGAAATCAACTAGTATACAATCACGAATGCTGCAACCTGATTGAATCCCTACTCGCTATCTTTATCTTTGAAATCCAATAATAACATAATAGGGCGGCTTCACGTGCTACTCGATTTTCAGTCGGTTCTGCAGACAGCTCTAAGCTTCTTTTTGACAAAACAGTTATAGACAAAACGAAGGCAGCAACGAAATCTGGTGTAAAAATTTGAAAGGTAAGAAAAAATATATATATTCGTCTATATGAAGCATCAACTTAACATATTTCACTCAACTGACTGCCGAGTTCATCTTCGTACGAAAGCTGTTTACGTCAGTCAACATTGTTAAAACTTTATTTATTACAAATTACTGTGGTTCTGTTGTTTATTCTTTGGAGATTTTAATTTAAAAAAAACGATTAAAATACCCGCTCTTTATTTCTATCGGCTGAACAGTATTTGGAGCAACAGTTTAACACGCAATATTTCACTCGACAGATTATAAAAAAAAAACTAACAAACTTCGTCCTGCCCGTCATACCTGACATTGGTAGTAGCTGTGCATGTGACTCTGTTGACCTGGGAAAACTTAGTTTCGTCCCCAGAGCATATCGCTCTTTGCCGGTGGGACCTTCCCTTGACAGGAAGCCTGGGTACTAGTGGCAGTGGCAGCGCTCGGCCACGTGAATAAAATCAATTTTTAAAATTTTTTGAAATACCACAAAGGAATTAGATTTTCTAATAGCCGAGGACTGCTAGTAAACTCTCGGCCTTGACTTTTAGTTCACATTATGGCAGCTCTCGGCCATGTTAAGAGTTACTTTGACTTTATTTGCAGATCAGTTGCGATAGCAGCTCTCGGCCATGTTAAGACTTGCTTTGACTTTATTTGCAGAACGGTTTTTCGTGATGGCAGCTCTCGGCCATGCTCAATTTGAATTTATTTTTTATTCATTTGTAAACAGATATAATTCGTATTTCGTATTAGGTTTTACTTTGAGTTATTATTTCAATTCTACTTTGAGTTCATTTTTTATTTGGATCTGAGTTGAAGTTTCACATAGATATTTAGTTGCATTTTCATATAAACATATATCGCTATGTTCGTTCGAAAGCAGATCGTACTTATTTCGTGTTCGGTTTTACTTTAAGTAACATTTGAACTTCACTTTGAAATTAGCTTTTATTCGAATCATAGCTTAAAATTCGATTTAAACTTAGTTCCATTTATTTTTAACTTTTTCTGCAATTTAACGACAACTTTATTTATTTTTTTAGTTTTAGAAAAAAAAAATATGAAAAATTGGGGTGGCAGCTCTCGGCCACCATACTCGTCTTCCATCAGCCGATAGAAAATTCGAACTCGTAGTCTAACTGTTTAATAGACCACTAGTAGAGTAGCCAATCAGAATGCGAGATTTGCAAGAGACCACTATAGTAGAGTTTGACTATTAAATGACTCATAGAAAACTCTACCTCGTAGTCTAATTGTTAAAAAGCGAGCATAGATCATTAACATGAAAATGATTGAAAGAGATGGAAAATACATAAATCGTATCTGCAATGTTTCGTTTCTGACTAAGCTTATTTTATTTGCGGATGACACAAACCTTTTTTTCTAAAATAAGGATCCTTTTAAGTTAATAGAACTATTGAACCGAGAAATCCCCAAATTCTCACAACGGCTAATAGTGAATAAATAAGCCTCGGCAAAAGAGAAACTGTTAAAATTCGAGTAAAACTGAATAACAAAGAAATCGAGCAAAAGAAACATTTTTTCTAGGAATAGTCCTAGATGAACATTTAACTTGGAAATCTCATATTGCCCACACGGCAAACAAGATTTCTAAGTCCATTAGAATTATACGCAAATCAAGTATTTATCTTAAGAAAGAATCTCTACGAATCTTGTATTTACGATTTACCCATATCTGCAATACTGTAATCTTGTCTGGGCAAACACGTATCAAAAAATCTTTCAAGATTATTAATCTTGCAGAAAAGAATAGTAAGAGTTATAAATAAGAATGACTTCTTTGCTCACACAAGTCCGATCTTCAAAGATTTACATTTACCGAAATTAGAAGATATACGAAAATGACAGATATCATAATTTATGTTTCAAGTTAGAAACAACAGCATTCCAACAAATTTTCAAAATATCTCAATGCTAAATAGTCAGATACATAACTACAACACCATATCGAGTAAATTATTTTATTTACCTCGATCGTATAAGAACCAAGCTTCGTCAATTTTCAATCAAATATCAAGTTCCAATGTTCGATTCACTTACTCTTCATTTACCAAAAAACTTAAGTTCGATCTCATTGCAACATATTAATCAAGTCTAATTACTGATATCTGCACTTCTTTTCTTACTCTCTTCAATGTATCAAATGACTACATAGGATGGTTGAACTCTCCATTAAGCCCAACTGCTTCCTGTCAATCATCCTCGCCATTTCGTTTCATTTCTAACTATAGTAATATACACACAAACTGTAAAAATACACCAAATGGCAAATAAATTGATACTTGAAAATGGGCGCTACACGCGTTATCGTAAACCCTACCGCAGACGGGTGCAATAAATTTAGTCGTACAGTACAAATTATTGTAGTTATCAAACTTATGAGGGGGATTTGGTTGACCTATAGACGGGCTTTAGCTGTACGTACTTCTCCGAAACTGTTTTGGCCCTTCACTACAGGCGGTAAACGAAAATTATATACCCCGACTACAATTGCTTTTGTTGTGATATACTGATAGTCAATTTTTCTTTCTTTGGAAAGCAATGCAACGGGGGCGTCGGTAGAGCTCTCGCTTCTCACCAATGCGACCGGGGATCGATTCTTGGCCAGGGAAGTATGTGAACAGGGTTTGTTGTGCCTGCTTACTCCAGTTTCCCCCCTCCATTAAAAACCATGGCCACCAATTACGCCGACATCCGAGCAGTTTTAGGATTAGCAATGCTATTTGAAACTCAATCAAATTTGATTTTTTTAAATACAAACTGGGACCAAGACTTTACGATACGAAAAATCTGAGACCGGACACCGAGACACAAAACAAATTTCAAGCAAAACATAGATTTCGAGTTCTGCCCTGAAAGCCTGGAATGTCAGCAATTTTGCAAGAAAATCCGCGACTGCAAGACGGAGAAAAAAATACGAGACTTCGAAACAATGACGAGATTACGAGAACTTGCTGTAACTTGCCAAGACTTTCATTTTTGAGGGACCATTCGCTACCCGTATTGTACTCAATACTCTTCTTATTCAACAATTCATTTCAACTCCCTCTCTACCAACCAAAGTGCAAGGTGAAACGCACTCCCCCCTCTCCCCTTAGTTTTCCAGAAACAGAGCACCCAGACAACACAAGTCAGCAAAGTCGACTGTGACGTATTTGAGTTTTAATTCAATTTTGCAAAGAAATGCATGATGGTCTGCATCAGATCTTGTTAAAAGCTGCAATGTCCACACTTTGGACCTAAAATGACGAAATAATCAACATGTGTTAATGTCACTAATAAAAGAACAACAAAAACTTTCTTTAGGGACAGTTTGTATTTTTTAATAAAGAATTCCTTAAAAACGGTCTTACCATTTATTTTTCTTATTTTTATCTTGGCTATGATGGTGATCATGGAGATGACAATGTTGATACACCATTTTTCTAATGCAAATTCTTACTTTCTTTCCAGTCCTTTGTTGGGGCAAAAAGACTCAAATTTATGAGACAAAATGTGGCACATGTTGGGCAACCAGTGTCGGAACATGGCAATATTTTGTGCCAGTTCTCTGGCACTAATGCTCAGACACCAGAAGTGAACATTGTCTAGATTTTATGGAAACTCATTGCTTATAACCGTCATGGGGTTGAAAGGTGATGAAAATGATGACGACAGTAATATGGTAAGTGACAGGAACTTTAATTATGTCTTTGGACCCTAATTCAACAAATTCCAATAGCACAAGGTACTTTGTCCGGGCTGTTGATATTTTGTTTCGTGGTTTCTCTCAAAACAGTCTTGAAATTGCTTATCAATTGTAGTATCGTGATACCCTAAATGCTTTCTTTCATTCTTAGACGCCGACATTTTGTAGTATTGTCTTCTCAAAGTTGTGGTTATTTGATTGGCTGACATATCGGGGTCCTACATCAGCTATTGTTTTCTTAGCCAATAGCAGAAAGCCGCTGTTTTGGAAGTCATGGAAACGTGTTTCACGTTAGGAGCTTTGTACCAGCGCCAGTGAAAACTTTTCAACTTGATAACTAGAGAAAAGCAGTTGGAATCGGGATACAAAACTAATTGCGATCTTGAGGATGGCAACACCACAAAATACCAAGACGGCGCTGGCAGAAAATATATTCATGGACTCCGTTGCTTCGGGACTCCACTCAATATAGAATTATTTTCTGCCAACTTGATTAGTAAATAATATCGCTGGTGTAGGGATAATTGCAAGACAAACAACTTACAAAATCTTCGAACTCTTCGATTCTTTCCTCCAGGTCTTCGGTACTGACTTTCTCATCTTCCACCACACAGCTGATCTGAAGTTTCTTTACCCCAAATGCTACAGCCACAAGTTTAGCTACGATTGTATGTAACAGAAACACAGCTTTCAATTTGACTAGTAAAGGGAAAATGTGTGGAGGTATCCAAAACAGGGATAAGGTAAGAAGATTGCAGGAGTTTGGTAGGGTAGAAGTGTAAACTAAGATGAAAGAGTAAAGTATGGGTAGGGAAGGAAGCAGATAATCTTGTATGCAGAAAAGAAACAAATTCTGAGAAAGGGTGGGTGTACCTGAAAGTATGACAGGGTGGGTGTCTGTCAGGGTTGAGTATCAAAGCAAGGAAAGTTGATTCTGCGAAAGACATCGTTCTACAATAGAGAACTAAGGGAAGGTTTCAGAGTAATTTAAGACTAGAGAGGGGGAAGTCATAGAAGCAAACACAATCAATAAGGGGCACAGCAAACTAAGCAGGTATCTGAGGCTCTTTAGATTTGTAGAGGAGAATGAATAATCCGAGACAGCTGTTACATAAAAGGTAGATGTGGCAAAAGATTAAGGGTGTGCCAAAATGTGGCCCGACAAACAGAAGGGGGGGAGGGAAGCAGGGTACATAGAGGCAATTATAGTTAGCTATTGATTTTGCAGGGTTCTTGTCATAAAGTAGTCACTAAGTGGGTTACTAGAAATGAATGGAAAAAATAACGTGAAGAAAGCAAAAAAAAAAACCCAAACCCATCACTAGTTATACCCTCTCTATGAGAAAAGATTCCAGAAAAAAGCAACAGCAAAAGAAACTCTTAATTATTAATATCATCTAGCTTAAGAAAAAAATCTTTAAAATTCTTCATGTAGTTAGAAACTTTCTGAGCATGACACAAAGAAGAACAGCAGAAAAACTGCACCATTCGAAATTATTCAGGAGCAAACCTTGCTCAAGAAGATAGCAATAATTTCGTTTATAAAAGACAAACATCTGGGTCCAATTATTCAAAGGCTACTTAGCACTGACCTAAGGTCTGTTTGATTTTTAACTTACATTTTTGTTTCAAATGTTACAGAGACTGATTTGAACTGTAATTTGAGAATTAATATCAAGTATCCTCCATGGAAAATCTAGACAGCACTTGATAAGATCATAAGGATACCCTGATTAATGATCATGTTGATCAAAAACATTCACTATGTATTTCACAACTTATTTTTAACATCAAAAAGAAACATGTATTACCTACTTTTATCCATTTTATAAATGTTTGTCAAAGATGACTCATCCCATATACATATAAGAAACCCTAAACCTTACATTAGAGGAGAAACAACTGCTTGAATTTTGGCTAAACCAAGGATTAATTTAAGTTAACCATCCTCTGAACAACCCAGCCATTGTGACTTACATGCTCCCCAAACAAGTCCATCCATAGTAACTGAGCGAACTTTGTTCTCCAGCTCTTTCATATCTAGAAACACAACAATAAATTGCATTAAGCTTAATTAATTTCTTCATCAAACATCACCTTGGTTACAAATAACACAGTGCTTAGGCTTGAACTAAATGAATAAACAGGGTTGAAAATTAAGGGCGCACAGTCACCTGGGGTGAGCATGTTTTGAAAACAAGTAGCCTGTGGGCAACCATCAATTTCAAGTACAAACGCATATATTTATTCAATAAATATACAATGACTTTAAAGTCTATTAAAAATCATAAAGTTCTCAGATGTGTAGCATTTTGCTGTAGTTTTGAGAAAACTTAAGCACTGACTGGACACAATTAGCCAGTTTCTGTTCCCTCGTCGATCCCTTGGATGATACCATTTTGGTTTTTGGCTTACGGTCAAATATGAGCAATGTATGAGGCTCCTTCCTTTTCACCTAGGCGCCTAAGATTTTGAGGATGGTTGCCTACAGGTTCCTATATGATGTATATTGACATGGCAAAGGTTTGGAATTACTGTCTGCATTTTTTGTTGTTGCAGTACAGTATGCCACAATTCAAGTGTCTTTCTTGTTTCAATAGTTCCTTTATCAATGGATGTATTTTCAAAATCAACAGTGAGGTTACATATGCCCATTCACAAGCATGGTTAGTGATATTTGAGCCTTTGGAAAATAAGTTGACGTTTCTGATGTGTTCTTTTCTTCTGGTGAGATAAAAGTGGCCAGTTTCTTGGTTTTAACTCCAGTAAGGGTCTTTGCAAGGGATTCTCTAAGCTATGTGATTTAATGATTGGTTGGTAGTCTGTATATTGGCAAGGGGAAATGCTGAATTAGAACTAATATGGTATTTTAGTAATACAGTACAACTAACACAAGTTACATTCTGTTTTTGCCAAATACAATACCAAGGGTCTAGTTAAAATTGTTACTGAATGTTTTGCAAAAGGAGTTCTAACTGAAAGGTGAATCTTAGTGTTGTACAAGTATTAAAAATTATTACAAGCCAAAACACTATTTATAATTGTTACAAAGACTGGTTGACTCTCACCTGTTTCATCGTCCCACTGACCCAGGGAAAGTAGTAACAAACGACATGGCAGAGTCACAGAAAAATAATATATTAGTGCAGAAACTAGAACTTATCATTGAACTAAACAAACCTAATAATTCATAATAATTATGTTAGTCTTAAGCTCTAGACAGGTAATAATAATTGCAGCTAAGTTTTATGTTTCATAAAAAGAGGGTCACACAAAATGAATTATTTGTGCAAAAAATTAGAATTTATCATTGAACTACTAGTAACAGTAGTCTATAATAATCATGTACGATTTATATTCATTTATTCATGAGAAAAAAATCCACTCTATACAGGTGCTTAATTTAGGACTGTATGGCTATTAGTTTTCAATGTTTTTCACTCTTGTGCCAGTCTGTCAGTTTATTAGCAGTAATTTGTAAAAAAAAAACTAATTTAAGACTTAAACTGAATATTTGTTACCTGTTTACAGACTGTTTTAAGTACTTGCATGGGTATGCCTGACTCTCGCACAAATAATGCAAAAAACGCCTTTTTTGAATAGGTAGCTGACAAACATTTTCCACAATGATATCAATAATTACATTAAATTTTTAAGAATTTTCCACTCTATACTTATATTTGCCCTGTGCTATTATTTTATTTGTAAGATTTTTCTCCCTATTTTGCTCTGTACTTTTAAATCAGAACTCTGGAGTAAATAAACACAATATGTGCAACTAACAAAATTAAAGAAGTTTAATTAATGTTACATAAAATATATTGCTTACTTACTGGTTTTACATCAAGAAGAATGGATGATTTGGCAATAACTGCAGGTTCTAAAATGTAATAAACATTTTGAAAGCTCTATAACACACTCATTAAAATACAAAGCAACATTATGTTATAAAAAATAATCAAGTTAGAAGTTCATCCTACAAAAAACCTGTTGTTAGACAAAATGTGTTTTGGAGTTTGAACAAATTTATACCAGAAAATATTAACTCAGAGACTATGCAACAAACTAGATCCTGTTGCACGGGTTTCACTCATGTCAGTAAACAAAATCTGTTGGAATACAATTTAAACATTCCCAATACCATCCATTTTGCAGACAAAACAATGCAAAAAAATAGCTAGTTTACATCTGCATACTAACTAGTTATTGATGTTCACAGTACTTATTAATTTACAAATTAAATATCATTCACTCAACTCTGATAAAGGTATAAGTAGCTATACTGAATTGTTGGAAATTTTCTAAGACCATTAAATAATTTGGTGTCAAACAATTTAATAGATGTACTGTTCAAACACATACTTTTTGCTTTCTTAGCTGCATATGCAGCTAGCTTTGCTTCCCTTTTCTTTGCTTCTTCTTCATCTTCCTCTGACTGCAAGGCACAAAGTAAAATAGTGTCACAATGTGTGTGATTATGAATGAAATGTTAATGCCTAAGAGAGAAAAATTGTGAAATGTAGATTGGAGCAATTTCAAAAGTTTGATAGGTGGATTTGCTTGCTGAGTAATCCATTATTGATGGGTTGATTAACAGCTGCCTATCTGTCAATTGATGGGTATACGTGTTCCTGATGGTCAGACCTACCAACAAACCATCTCAGTATTGACTTACTTTATGAATACTAAGGTTTATCCACAACAATATATAACATATAGCTCTAGAGGTAGATTTAACTGCTACCCATCTTTATAAACTGACGTTGAAGTTTGACACAAACCAACACTATCATGAATTGAATATTTGTAGATTTACCAGCTACTCAATTTTAAATACAGTCAAACCTCTCAAGACAGACACCCAGATAAGATGGACACCTCTATAAAATGGACACCAAATCTTGGTCCCTGTCATGCATTTTCTCAGTCATTTACTGTATTTTATGCCTCTATGAAATGGACAGTTGCAGCCGGTCCCAAAGGTGTGCATCTTATAATAATGGTTTGACTGTAATGGATAGATTTATGTGCTAATCACCTACCACTGAGCTGATGGGTAAATTCACCTGTTGACACTTACAAAAGAAACCCCTTCAAGAGTATATATTATCTATAGATATACTGATCTACACCATGCAGTACCTCACTGTCAGAGCCGAAAAGATCAATATCATCATCACTGTCATCTTTGGGTTTTGCTTCAGCTTGTTTAACCTGCAGGTCAAGTATAGATATCTGTTGATATTTATTAAACAGCCAAATTCTTCCAATGTAAGGTTCAAAACAGCAGCTGGGGGCCCGGGGTAGAAAGTGCCTGTGCTTATTTTAAGAAGTCAGCATTCTCTAGCATTCATCTGATTGCCTACAACATTTATGACTTTTCCTCAAACTTATTAGAAAACAGACATATACAGGGTTCGAATCAGAAGAAAGTCTATATGCAAAAAAAAATTGAATTTCGGATCCCACATCCCCTCTCAATCCATGGGTACTGGAATAAATGCGAGGACTACTCATCCAATCAATTAATTTAAAAGTCAATATAACTAATACTGAAATGTATTTGTAAAATCTGACTGCTGTTACAAAGTACATACTTGTGGTTCTTCTGTCTTTGCAATTTCTTTGCTTCCTCCTGAGAAGTTTTGATAAGAAACATGTAAATTATTATTTTGTGGTCCCAACCACCAAACCAAACCAATTTCTTATTGCCAAAAAATAACTGAACCTGTTTACTTTTACGCAGATTTGCCCAGGTTTCTTTATTCAAGTAGAGGATTTTAAAGTCAGCATTGGACTGGTTTTAACAGTTTCAGTCATACAGGACATCAACTACTCCAGCTTGTTCTCCATTGAACTAAGATAAAATATAATTATTTAATAAAACTAAAGTGCCAATATTATTTAATAAAACTAAAGTACCAATAATCCTAACAATTTTTATCTATTAAAAATCTTAGGAAACTAAGAACACTTAAGGAAAAAACTATTTAAATCGGTTGTATTAAATTAATTCTTTGATGTATTTGTGGTTCATGTTTTGTTGGTTCTTGACCATGCTTTACTGGGAACTAGATTATGCCATCATTCCCTGACATACTTGAATCAAAACACAGCCATATGAACAGGAATGAAGCCAAAATTCTTGATTTAGAAGTTGATCCATTTCTTCTGATACAGTTCTCAGTTCTTTCACCTCTTTAGTTTAGAAAAGAACATACTACTCAATACTACAAGGCAGGAATGACATCACAACCCAGTCTCCAATTTACATTACTCTACTGTATAACTTATAGCAAAGAAAAATGTACTTGCCATGATCAAGTTTTGTCACCCGGGCTTCAAGTCTCTGCAGTTGTGACTTCAACTCTTCAGTAACTATAACATTTAACAAAATAAGAACTTGTTATGACAGAAAAATACATACCGGTACTTAGGATAGAAAATTTTTATTTTTTATTTATGGATCATCTGCCAGCATAGTTTTTAACAAAATAAAATTGTTTTCTATACTATTTTTTCTGCTGATAGACTCCTGGCATGATCCATTGCTGCTAAAAATAGTAAAAGTAAAATGGAAGTCAATTGATTTTACAATTCTCACTTGATCGACTATGTCTCAAAATTCTGTGCATGATGCAGCCAGATGGCATAACACATCCATGGATGTTAATTTTATCAGCTCACCCCTGGATTTGAGTGTGAACATCCTGTTATTTTTAAAAAGAATAAAAATTCATTCATCAAACCTTTCTTGAGTTGTGCATTTTCTTGTTCCAGGGTCACCACTCGCTTCTGCAAATCTGATGAATGACCTACAGATGGAGCCTGAATATCAAAGCATTGTTTATCAAACTCAACATAATCATTAGATGAGGCTTCTTGTTTTAAGAAAGTTAGTCAATACACTGACTGAGTGGAGGGGGGGAGGGGGAGAGGATGGTAACTTAGGGTCTCCCTCTTTGGTCAGATCAAATACCAGGGCCCAGTTGTTTAAAGGCTGATTAGCACTAACCCAGGGTTAAATTTTTAACGTATGTTCTTGCTTTAACCTTGCAAAAACTAATTTGAGCCGTAAAGTTGGGATTGACAGATTTTTCATGGAAAATCAAAACAGTATTTTACAAGAACCTAAAACTTTCCTTACTGAAGAAATTCCTACTTGAATTTTAGCTTAACCCAGGATTACATGTATAGTTAACCTGCCTTTGAACAACTGAAGGGTCAAGTGCAAAAACGACATAAGTGACTTAGTATGAAATTTTAAATTCTCCCAATGACTTTGGAGATGTTAGGAGAAATTTCAATTTCATCAAAAGTCATGTACATCGTTTTTGCACTTAGACCCTTCAATTGAGCCCAGGAATTTTTCAGGTAATTTCCAGGCTTGTTAAGGTGGTCACACTGGCTATCTTTGGTCATTTTTGAGACTCTCTCTTCTTCACCTTTTTATATATTTATCTCATACACTTATTCAAAAGATAAAATAGTCATTCAAGTGTAGTTTGAG
>JAOBRD020825524.1:0-13278 GCA_027575215.2 Hydrozoanthus sils
GGTTGGCGCAGTGGTAAGATCCCTGCCTCCCAATCCTGAGGTCCCCGGTTCGATTCCCGGCCTGGTCGAGGGTTGAATATTTGGGTGACTTTCTTTCCCACTAAAGACCACTCAGCTTTTTATCCTTCCGGGGTCGGTAAAATGAGTACCAGCATACATGGACCGCTTCGGCGACGTTAATATGTTTCCGGTGCGCTGGGGGTAAACTGATCATTGTAAAGCGCCTTGGAGCATGTATATGGAAAGGGCGCTATATAAATGCACCATTTTACTTTACACTTTATTTTACCAACAGCGCTACCCAGGTGGCGGTTATGGTAGTAACAATAACAGTAACAGTAACAGTAACAGTAACAGTAACAGTAACAGTAACAGTAACAGTAACAGTAATAGTAATAGTAATAGTAATAGTAATAGTAGTAATAATAGTAGTAGTAATAGTAGTAGTAGTAGCAGCAGCAGCAGCAGCAATGGCCGTAGCAGTAGCAGTAGCAGTTACTGGTCATGCTTACCTACTATCGAAACACCATATTAGGTCAATGCAATTTTGGAGGCCTCTCCCACGTGGGGCTCGTACAGAGACCAGAAACACGACCTATTTATCTCAGACAAGCCCATAGCCGGGTATCTGACTGCAGGAGCAGGCGTTGCTGGGTACCTCATGGGGAACCCAAGCTCTGTGGCCAGCAAACCACCGCCGGTAGACCACAGTGAGGAGAACGGGAACAGCTGAAGGATTGAGAACTGAACGGAATTTCTGAGTTATTTAATAAAATATCTAGTAAAGACCTTACTCATGATGACGTCACAATAGCGTTTTCCTGCACTAAAACGAAGCTTGGTAATGATACTTAGTTGCTACGTGCAGCGTAACGAACATTCTTGCGAATGAGCACGGTAGAACAGACATTACGAAATGCTAGAAAGTTAAAGTAGATCCAAAATTCCCGCGATCTCACATAGCATTTCACCACCAAGCCTCTTTTTGATGCACTTGTGACGTCATCATGACTAAGGTCTGTTAGACACACAAATGGCTCTTGCTCGTAGGTTGGTAGAACGGAACTTTATTAGGAAAGGTTTGCTTTATGGAAGAATTGAAAATGCTTCCAGTCCTACTGCCCCATGTGTTGTTTCAGCTCTCCTCATTAAGAACGATACCTTTCATTTGAAAAGATGAAAAGTTTCACAAATTTACTTGCTCTCGCAACGTGGTCCGACATTATTAGACTATCGATAAAAGGCCAACCATCTTCTCGCTCCACCTTAAAGGGAGGTCTCGCCCGACTGCCAATCATTGGGGTCTGGGGCAAAAGAATGATTTATGTTTTGTTGTCGTAGCAACTAGATTGGTTTGTCGACGCCATCTTGGATAAGCCGACAACAGGCAAAAAAAAACTTTATTTTAACTCATTCAGTCCCAGTTAGTAACCAACATCAACCTTCTCTTTAAAGCAAACTGCTGAGGATCAAAAGCAAAATTCTTCCAAACTTGTTGCATAAATAGTATGATTATAGTTGGAGAATTTATCAATACAACTGGGACTGATAGGGTTTGGGTGCAACTATCAGTTAATGTGTGGCTGTCAAGTTATTTCGTTCACAAATAGATTACTAAAGCGAGATCGAGTGCACCCGCCATGATTGTTTTGTGGACTTTGTCAAACGTACTAGCATCTATATACCTTTCATGAAGAAACAATCGATGAATTCTTATCGAAAATTTGCCGGAATATCACAATCTAGTAAATCTACATTCATATTACATAAGTATTAATGGGTGGTATAATAACGTTTTGTGAGTGTAATTGTTTGAAGAGACTTTTTTCTATGTCTTTTTAGTTGTCCAATCAAGATCTTGATTTTTATGAAACTTGCAAGGTATCTCGAAAAACACATCAATTGTCATTCAGTAACGTTTATTGAACTTACGTATTTTTTGTAGCACTATGAGAGTCAATCAAGTTATTTTTCATATCAGAAGAAAGAAAACTTGTTAACTGTAATCCCTTAATTTTTCAAAATCTCAACTACATAAGTTTGGCAGTTGTCTTAATTTCATGGTAACTGTTAAATCTTTCTTGGCTGGTAAAATTGTTGAATGTTAAATTTGTAGAATGTTAGACTAAGTTTTGTACGCGGTAGTTGCCAAGAATTGTAATATATCATAGAATATTGTGAAAATTTTTATATGGCCAATGGATTATAGCGTATTTTGTAAGAAGTAGTGTATTAAAACAATTAAAAATCGCGGAGTATATTAACCAGTGTTGTTTGGCGTACAGAGTGTTCGGAAATATCACCAAACCAACGTCGAAACTTGCTTTTAGAATTTTGTTAATGTTTGAATTGCTAATGCTTTGGAAACAAGGGGAAATATGATATGTTCTTGAGATGTTTATCATTTAAAATAATTTTGATTAGCCGTCCAAAAACTGAAACTACTCATTCGACTTCAAATGTTATGGTCATTAACTTTCTATACTCAGCTTTGAAGAGATTTCGCCATTTCTCTCCTCTAACGAGGAGTCACTGAAAAACTGATTATAGCGGGTTTTCCAACCGGTTTTGATTTAATTTATTTGTTCAGTTTTTTTTGTATAGGTAACCACCTCGACTTCGAATTCAATTTGGAAATAATTTGCACGAGTGGGTTTTTCGAAAATTATCAAAATTGCATGAGCCTGTAAGGCTTTTTGAAAAACACGCAAGTGCAAATCATTTCAAAATTGAATGAGAAAAGTCGTATGGTTACTTTATAATAATATACACAGCAAAATTATGGGGAAAAAGTATAAAGAGTTTCTGATTAGTATAAAATTAACCAGCATCGAAGTATAAGTAATCATAGTCGAGGTTGAAGTCATAATCATAGTCGGAACCGGACGGGCCCGATAATTAGGTTGGGGAGGTTGGTGGTGTCATTCCGAAAGTGAAAGAAGCCTGGGGTGAGAGCGCGTCATACAAACAATTGTGCTTCCGGCAAATGTATGGCAAAGGACAGAAAACTGATCTGCTACCATGGAATAATGGGCGAGGAGTGCAGAGCTTCATCGCTCGGAAATTTTAGCTGTCATAACATTGATGACATACCGTAAGTAGCCGCAAGGATTTTGCGAAGTTTTGTGTTCGTACTAACTGTCGTTTATTTACATCCGTAAGAAAATGATCTGTATGAATACGTCTTCTCGAAGGAAAAGCGGTATGGCGAAGGAGAGAAATTTCGAGTTTATCGCTAACCCTTCAATGACTTAAACTATTATTTTGCTCACCTTTTGTGGGGAGTGGAGTTAAATTTCAGAAAGGTTGTTTGGAAAATGTATACCGTTCGGTTGATCAGTGTTGAACTATCTCTTTAATCTCATCTTTTCGACAGTTCGACATTTCCTCACTATCTATAGCTAGTTACGCATATGGTCATATTGTTGTTATGGCTTTTTTGCTTATTAAACTAATGAGAGGTATATTGAATCTGAGTTTGGATTTGGAATATAGCTTCAACACCGTTTTCCTTTAATTTCCCCAAAAAGACTGCTTAGCATTGACGTTGATATAACTCATAACTGTAATTACTTAAATTAGTGCCTTGGAGTTTGGTCTTTATCAAACTGTTAAAGCTCGCTTTTGAGAGTTGCTTTAATAATTAATTTCATGAACACTTCACTTTTAACAGCTGTCCTTTCTAACTTACACAATATCAGTAATATCTGTTGTGCATGTCATTCGAAACTTGATTAAGTAGGAAACCAGACACTGTTGAGCGGATATAACTGAACAGGAAACCATCTGAAGAAACGGGAAAAAAGAGTGACAACATGATGTACAGTAGAGTACAAATTAATGCGATAATATTTACTGCAAGTTTTGAGTAAAAAAATTGTTGGTTTGTTCCTTTGAAGTTTCATTGACCAGTATTAATTATATATCCTGTTAATTTCTTCATTAAAAGTTGGTTTCACCATGCGATGACCAGGAATGCAGCTGAGGTTTTGTTGCTGACCAATGGTGTGGAAGGGAACTTTCTTATGAGGCCAAGTGAGAGTCGTGCAAATAGCTTCAGTGTTTCTGTAAGGTAATAGCCGTACATCTTGAATCCTCCTACCATCTTGTTTGTTTCCCAACTTGCACAGGTGACTGAGACAAAATATAGAACCTCTGTATTAATAGGACCATGCTTAAGTGTTCATATCTGATGACATTTAATACTTGATGATAATAGCTAATTAAGATTGTGGGTAGGTACAATTTTTTGAGGCCTTTAAGGAACCTTTGGAAAGTTACAATTTGTTTAACAAAAACACTGTTATCACATCAGTCACTGTCATCTTGTACAGAACAATTATATACACACATTTTAAAATGTTTTTCTTTTGATAATCATTTATCGTGATAACTTTTGTCAAATTTCAAAACAATTTTGAGCAAATTACAAACCATTGTATTATCAGTTACACTTGGGGGGGTACTCTAGAATTAAAAGGGTAGGGATAAATATAAAAAAAAAAACCAAATACCCTAAAATATACCAAGCCATAAAAATATTCCACTCTAAAATATATCTCTTGGTTTAAAATAACCCTATCATTTATACCAATCGAAAATTGACTTTTTTCCATGGATTTAAGATTGTGGGTCAGCATGTTGCCAATATAGGATGTTTGCTAAAGGACTGGACCTTAACTTCTTGTTCAGTATGCACGTTTGCCAGAACAAGGGACTAGGGCTAAAAGGCTAATAGTTCTGAGTTTTTCTGCAACCCTAAAAACAGACTCTTGGTTTAAAACAGGATTTCTATTAACAACCCCTAAAAAATACCAGACTGATCTACTTTTTTAACCCCTAAAAAATACAACGATCATACCTACTACCCCAAATAGTGAGCACCCTCCCTAATATATACCGAAATATATATATATGTATATATACAGTCGGTTTCAGTAAGGTTGTCCTTGAAATACGTATATATATATATATATATAGTTATAACCCACCCAATAATTTTCGTGCAATCTCATTGGATAAAACGCATCACATGGTACAAAATCTGAAGTAGGTTATCAGCGAATATACCCCTTCCAATTTGATAACTGCCCTGCGATTTTGTTGGCCATTTCTAATTAAAACAACAAGCATTAATTTTCAAATTTTAAACAAGTTTAAACTGATAGACAAAAAAATTAATCTAGTCTAACAAAGATTTTTAAAAATGCCTGGTTTCAAAGGCAGTGGCAGACAGCGCAAAAGGTCGACAAAGTACGCCGTAAAAGTATTTGAAGGCAAAAAAAATGCGAGTCCACTTTCGCTAAACAACAGTTTCAATAACTAGCTTAACCAAACCTATCAAGTCTCTAAAGTTCTGTAAAATATCTAAAGCTTAAAACTGAGAGTTTACATTCCATCCAACTTCAGTTAGTGTGGAGAAGAAAGAAATTTATCGCTGCAATTGTACACAAAGCCTTTTGAAGAAAAAATTATTGGGAGGGTTATATAATAAATAAACCCCTTTTTGGCTCACTGGTATATCGGAGGATATAATGTCCTTGGCTGATAGATTGTCCTCAAAATTTCGCATTTGCCCTCAAAGCTTCGCTTCTCAGCCAACTGTTCATTTTTCGGACAATCTATCAGCCATGGACATTATCCTCCGATATACCAGCCGCCGGAAGGGGTTTATTTACTAAATATACCTCACACATGACCAGACATATCTCACATGTGACTAAACATACAGAATACATTAGATAAAATTGGAATGTAGTGACCTCAGTACATGTAAAGTTAACAACCAAGGATGAAGCTTATTATTTTGAAGTGCCGTTTAAAACTCTCTTTATTGAAGCAAACTTTATTGGATGTAAACAAATAAGTAATATATTTACATGCCACTTTCAAATGAAATCAGCTAAAAGAACGGAAAAAAGATTGTTTAATTTAATCAAATTCCAAACAACACATGAGAATTTTTATAGCCTGTAGTCCTCATTAGCTTCCTTTGTGTGGTGACGACGTTTATTAGATCATGGCGCATGCCAAGTTACATTTTTGACTTTCATTTTTTCGTACATTGACATCATTCAGAACATTTTCCTTGCAAAGTGAATGAGGAACATGTGTGATATTTGCATGCACAACCAGGGGAACAAACATCTGCCCCCAAAATTTAATCCTTTGTTATATTAAGGAATTTATAAGCTACATTTTTCTTGAGAGTATGACACACATGCATTCAAACCATTATATATAAATAAACACCCAGCTACACTTAGAAATTTTTTTGATTTACCTGCAGCTGTAAAGACAAAAAGGGCGAGGGAAAAGTTTTAAATAAAAAATGTAACTTGGCACATGCCATGAACTAATAAACGTCGTCACCACACAAAGGAAGCTAATGAGGACTACAGGCTACATGAATATTGTTTAGAATTTGATTGAATTAAGTAATCTTTCTTCCGTTCTTTTAGCTAGCTTCATTTGATAGGGCATATAGTTATATTAGTTATTTGTTTACATCCAATAAAGTAAAGAGAGTTTTAAATGGCATTTCAAAATAAAATGTTTCATCCCTGGTTGTTAACTTTGCATGCACTAAGGCAAATGGATGGCACTGGATTCCTACTTTAATTTATCTAATGTAAATTCTGTATGTTTTGTCACATGTGAAATATGTCTGGTCATGTGTGAGGTATACTTATAAATTTCAAGGACAACCTTACTGAAATTGACTGTATATATACATATATACATGTCTTACATAACATAACTTCCTTGCATATATATACATATAGCTAGCTTGTTATTTATAAAGGAAACTTTACGCACAGGTTGAAAAGAATAGTAAAAAATATAAATTTAGAAAAAAATATAAAAATACCCATAATGCATTGTTTTTAAAAATTGATTGGGAGGTTTGCTGCAAATCTTGAAAACAAAACCTTGGACTTCTTAAATTTGATTAGTATGGACTTCTAAATATGTTATTATGTTGTACAAAAGCATCTAAAACAAGATGATTTTGAAAATGTAAAAAGCAGCCTTTGAAATTTTAAGTGGAACACAACAAAACATATATCAAAGATTTCCAATAAAATTTTAGGAAAAGTCATAAAATTTCAGCATCATACTGCCGTGCATTCTAAATTAAAGCTATTCACAAAAATATACCTGGGGGCGGATTCTGCTCCCCCCCCGGCTGTATAAGGTTAAAAGTTCAATGTTAAATAAAAGCCCAGTTCTAAAATAATAGATCCTATTTACATTTCAAATAATTTTGTTTACAGAAGTGTTGGTGCCGTCAAGCATTTTCCTTTGATTTTTGATGGAAAAATTTATAAATTTGGGATAGGAGAGTTTGGATCACTTCAAGAACTCCTCGACCACTTTAACAATATACCTGTAATTGGAGGCCAGTCAGGTAAGTATATACAAAGAATTACCACCCATCATTAGGATGGGCCTGGCTCAAATGCTCAATCTGCATCATTCTATAACTTGCAGAAGGGAAGGGATACTTTATTTTCCAGCCTATAACTAACGGGTTATCTGTCAGTTTTGCCTTGTATTGGAGAAGGCGAGGTAATCTACTGGTGCAGATTATCTGTTAGGTTCTAAATACGTTGGTCTGGCCTGTGATCATTCAAGTTATTTTTTCAGCCTACTGGAATCACTTAAATTGTCTTTACTATCTGAAAACAAACAAAGAATGTTGTCTGCAACATCATCAAGGATGCAGCAATTATGTACAAAATTGTTGGTTTCGGTTAATTGTTGACTTTTGTTTCTCTTAGTCATAAAAACGTGGGGATGTGGGTTATGTGCATGCAGTGTTTGTTATAGTCTGGAAAATACAGTACTGTTAAGTTCTTATCACAAATATCAAAACAATACTGGGTCAATCTGTACATGCATGTTTCCCCTGAATATATATAATTACCTTTATACCTACATGCACCATCGAGAATTAAAAATAAGAAGGTGATTGACCCTGCACACATAATGTGTAACAACCTAACTCAATGTCTGTACTTTGATTGTTTTGGGGCTTTTTTGTTTTATTAGTTACAACATTTTGACTCAAGGAGTCACGGGAGAACAGGCAATAAGACTCGAGGTCCCCTTCTAGGTCTGCCACCTGGGACCTATGGTTTAGCATCCTTATCTGAGAAGACATAAAGGTCTAACTGTTTGCAGATGTTAGAGCAAAGACAGCACCTTCTCCTCAGTTGTTTCTTAAAAGACCCCGAGTGAAGGTTCGGAGTGTAGGTTTTTGTCAAGGGTCAAGGGTAAAATGTCAAGGGTCAAGGGTAAAATGTTGAGGGTTGAAAGAAAATTATTTGTACAGTTACGGACAGACAATGTAACAACTTATTGTTTGACACTGATTAGTAAGATTGCTACACTTAGTTTAATTTGTTTTGAAAATTTAATTGAAAAATGCCCTATAGCCGATTGTGTCCAATTTTCTCCTATAGCTAGTCTGTGGTTGCATTTGATATGATTCATAAATGCTTTCCAAATTCTGGTGAAACACGCACATTATTTCTTTTCTGTGATAGTGTTTGAGTTTTCCTGGTGTGAAGAAATAATCAAAGTACAACAGTAAAATCATCTTTCAACTTGTGAACAATTTAAAGATCATCTTTCAATTTTGAGCAATTGCAAATCGTTGCACGCCACTACCTAGCATGTAGTCACAAGATGTATATATATATATATAACATATAAAAATAATATGTTTGAAAAAATTATTCTTCTAGAGACTGTAGACATTGTGCAAAGATGTTTCTTTCGTAAGGCATGCAATTGTTGTCGCTGTCACTGCCTTTTACACAAATTATGAAATGTACACAATAGTTTAGAGTCCATGTTTATAACTTCTTGTGTTTCAATAGAAGCATTTGGTAATTTATTCTAATAATTCTAAAAACTAAATAAATAATGAAGATATATATATACATTTTACCCTCAACTCTTGACATTTTACCCTCGACGTTTTACCCTCAACGTTTTACCCTCGACCCTCAACATTTTATCCTCGACCGTCGACGATTTACCCTCAACCCTCGACAAAAGCCTACACTCAAGGTTCGCAACTGGGAATTGAGCCCAGGCCTCCTGCATGACAGACTGCAGGTGCCTTACCAACTGGGCTAACCAGGCGGGGGTTTGGTTCAAAAGTATTTTCTTTTTAACTGATCATGATAAGCCCAGAATTAAAATTTTGAATTGGGGAGTGAGAGAGTCAGATTGACATAATAATTATATTGCAAAAACATCCATCTGTTCTGCAGACCCTCCTGTGGTACTGAGATATCCATATTTAAGAAATGTATCTGAGCCACATTTTTACACCGAAATAAAGCACCATGCATTGTGTGGGAAAGGACACCCAAGAAGAACAGAAAACCACAAAGATGGTGATACTTTAGATACTGTTGATCTTCAAGTAAGTATAAATATACTTAACAGATGCACGAGCAATTTAGGTAGAATGTTATTGTGTGCAGGCTTAAGCCAGCTGGTGGCTGAATCGGAGCTGCCTCTTTTAGTGATTTAGATTCATCTAGAAGTTGCAGAACCACTTCCAATTAGCACAGAATTCAAAGAAAATGATTAATCTTTACCAAAAAGTTTTTTTAGCTTCAAATTCCACATGTTAATTAGTCAGTTAGTTTTAGTTTATGAAACCCTCAGTCTGAACACAAATTACAGTACAGCACTGTTTATTGCATTTGATGAATTTGAGCTAGGGCACTCAGGAACCCATTACAGTTAGTCTTGCTTCTTTGGAATCCAGTTGCTTAAATTGATTGAAGATTTAACCTTCTCCTCTGGGACATTTGTAAACCTGAGTGTGTGTATTTTAAATACAGATGGACTTTCAGTTTCATTTAATAGGTTTCAGAAATTATTAATCACAGGGTTCATATGGGCCCTGCCTGGATATCCTGAAAAAACCTGGAAAATTTTGAAGCCCTGGAAATCCCTGGAAACCTCTGGAAAATTTCATTTCTCAGTTGCTGTAATGCTACATGAGTCCATGGTTGATTAAACAGGTGATTGTGAACACTATATTTTGAACCCTGGACAAAACAAAAAAACAATCTTGGGAAACCCTGGATTTTTGGATGAGGGACTGGTCCCAAGATGCTGCTAATCTTGTTGTTGTTGTTGTTGAGGGGCAATGTTTCTTGAAAAAACCCTAAGCTCTGTCAGTTCGCATCATATCGCGATAAAACTTTCCATAAAACCCAAAGGGATATTCCCCACCGATTGATGGAGTTAGATTTTTTATTTCTAATTTTTAGAGAATTTAAAGGCAATTTTAGATTTGTGCTGTACACATTGCAGTTCACAGTATTCAAAATTAATATGCATAGCCGAGGCCAACTAAAAGAAGTAAAGCTCCATCAGTTCGCATCAGATCGCCATAAATGTTTGCACAGTGGTATTAAGCAGAAATCTCCATTGACTGACTGAGTTAGACTTTTATTTTTGATTCTTGAGGGACTCAAGCTCTATGAGCAATTCTTGATTGTACCAGACAATACAAATCTTTTCTTATTAATATTCATTGAGAGAAATATTGATCAAGTTAAAACATTGTTATGCATTTCTTTTCAACAATAATGACCTATGTGGTCGTGATCCACTGACTTGAGTTACTTTAGCGAATAAATAAAACACACAATTTTTCATCAGACACAATTACTGCACATGCAGTATACAGCAAATATCACAACTTCAGTTATATGTAGGACAGTCGACAAAATAAGAACCAGCGTACAGTGTATGTGAGTGAGAATCAAATGTAAATTAAAAGCTGTCAAGTAAATGTATGCACAAGGAAATAACCAAAACAAAGTACTGGGTGTATACATTTCTAACTAAAGTAGCCTTTGTTGTTACTCATGACACAAAATAAGTAAATGAAACTGTGTTTGAAGAGTAATTCTAGCTGTCCATTACACACTGTAAATGAAATATTGTGATACTGTATACAGTACCAGTTCCTGGTCTGTAGTATGGTCGTACTTGTTGAAATTCTGAAGGTGTGCATGCAATCCCTGTAGTTAGTTTCCACTGTTATCTTGCAGATTGCTTCAAAAGAAGGATTTTTGACCAAACAGGGTGCTCTTCACAAGGTATACATGTATATATTATTTACATGCAAAATTTTGAAACATGATCTTGCTAATTTTAACTTAAAATAAAACTGGATCTTGACAAATTTTTAGTTGCAAATACTTTTAAAAACTGTAACCAATAAATCTGATTTGTACAATATACATTATAATTATATTATAAATACTACACATGTACGTACGTACATTAAGTTGTGATAAACACCTGTATAACTGTATCTAAGTAATATTAAATAAATTAAGTAGTTAAAATAAAATCACAAAATTAAACAAACAGATTATAAGTTATAAACTTTAGATATATACCAAATATATTATAATTTATTTATTATGCTTTGCTAATTTAGTTTTATTGTTTTTGATTACTTTCAATTGTATTATTTAATTTTATTAAGAAAATTGTGTAGTATGTAGCAACCCTTTAGATGACTCTAAAAAAACATTTTGCCTTTATTTGCATTTCAGAATTGGAAGAGAAGATGGTTTGTAATGATAAAGTACAACCTACAGTATTTTTACCAACGAGGGGTAAGTTGAACTTGTGCTGGTGTGGACAGCAGACACCTTCAAGGGGTTTTTGCAACAAGTGACATTGCTCCAAAATTGCAAAAAATGTAGTGACAATCTTGTTCCAGAACACTGACAGCCAACCGAAAATGTTGTTTTAAAGTAAAAGTTTGTATTCCAGCAAAAAAGTGACAATGGCAATTGAATTGCATTTAAAAAAAGAACAGCGAGATGGTATCAGTTATCACTACTAAGGCAAGTAGACAACAGTTTGGCTGGAAAATGAGTGACAAAGCGACATCAGCTCCTCCCTTCAGAGGGCTCACAGCAGCACAAACATTAGACATTGACCAGAATTTAGCTAGGGTTTAGATGAATCCACGCACTTGTTCAGAAAAGCTGCAGTTGCTGATTTTGCTTGGGGAGGGGTTGGTAGAATGAGGTTCTTGTACTTCACAACATTAAGTTCTTATGTAATGGTAATGGGTTATTATATATATAAATGTTAAACGTTAGTGCTTTACAACTAAAATAAACTGCCTTAGTTTGCTAATACTTATAAATGAAAAAACAATCAGTATCGACAAGTAAGGAGAAAAGGAAATTGCTAAAAATTTTATGTTTTATAAAAAACTTTCCTGAACAGGACCAAATTCTTTGATTTTAGCTGATAAGTCCAAAAGCTGGTAAAAACTATGTAATAAAGAATTATTTATATGAGTAAGCAACATGCAGATGACTTTAAAACTGGAACACAGACTTGCATGTAGATTGTTTTAGTTACTTGCTTAGAGAAAGTTACTTGGACAATGTAACAAAAAACACTTTTTAACTTTTAGCAGATACAACAAGCCACACTACCCATGGTTAGATTGACTATTACGCTTTAATTTGTTGTATCACGTAAATGCAGCCTAAACCACTTATTTGCACCAATCTACAGTAACTACCTCTGGAATTTAGAAGAACTTTTTTGATGTTATTGTTTCTTGCTTGGTACATGTTTGTTAATGGGAGTTGTGTTCCCTTTTATTCCACAGGATTTAACTCCCATTAGAATTCTTGATCTCCGGCAAGCTAGTGAGGTTGATGAAGATGAAACTTGTGGTAAACCAAACGCATTCAGGTGAGGCAGCTAGTTGGAGACTTATAGTGGAGATCTGAACATAGTTGATATACGGACTGGTTAGGAAGGCTGGCAAACCTCAAAAAGGAAATACAAAGAATGAACAAAGATGCTTTGTTTTGTGTTGACAAACCGTGACCCTGCATATTTTTTTTTTCTCAGGTGTTAGTGAGAATATTTTGACTGGCTATTTGTTCTGCACGTTTTGTACAGGGTCAAGACCAGAAAACAAAAGAAAATGGCAAACAAAGACATACAACAATGGTTTCCTAACCAGTCTTGATCTGTATATGTTTTACCTATGATCTGAATATAGCATCTTTCAGTGCCATGTAGCTGGGCATAATTATTTGGAGGGAAAAATTGGCAGTGACCTGTCTTTGTGGGAGTGCATTATATAGTTAATTTACATGAACTCTTACATTAAATATTTAAAGAAAGATATCACAATTTTTGCTGCAAAAAATAAGAAACTTATATAACTATTTAATAACTTACCCCCCC
>JAOBRD020825844.1:0-13272 GCA_027575215.2 Hydrozoanthus sils
TCATCTAGAATTCAAATGTAATTTTTACCACGAAGAATTGAAGTCGTGTCCAAAAGTTTGTCAACGAAAAATTAAAAATATAGTAGACGAAGAGCCTTAAGATTGATGAGGAAACTATGGACTGTACATTTTCAATCATTCTGTTGTTTTATCCCTTTCGAATAAACTATTTTCATGAAGCCACCACAAAACACAAAATATAATTAAGTCTATAGTTAACCGTCTAGTTTTATGCGCACTGTCAGATCTCTTGTTTACAAGTTAAAGTGAATCAAATTTTTAGCAGGTGAAATTTTGCGCACTTTTTGTTGATGTTTTCTCACTTTCTTCAATATAAAAAGCGTGTGGCATAGTTTCTAATAATATTTCGATGATAGATAATTGTTGCAAGTTTTATTGAGCGAGATGTTGACGACGATTAACTTGCCAGAGCCTCAACTCGATAGTATTTTGAAATTGATTTCCCGCAGACGACAGCAGCCGACAAGAATTTGCCACGATCGAGCCGAATTGAACCTTACTGATAGTAGAAAAGTCTTAAAATTTATAAGTCTTTTGTTAGAAAAAATTGTATATTTTACGAACAAAAATGCAGAGATCAAGGTGCAGGTACGCGTATAACTGTCGGCGAGCTCCTAACATACGAAATACTTCATGCGGTTATTACAAATCAAATGGCCGTTAAGCAGAGGGACGAAAGGATTTTTTAACAGTAGTAGAGACAAGTTTATTTTCATGTCCTGCGAGTAAAATCGATCTTAAAATACTAGTCGACCTAAAAACCTGAAGTAGTGAAGAGCGTGACCGTGCACGCAGTGTTTTGTTTACTTTGGTGAGCATACAAAATCTACAGACCAAATCATGGCAAATGCAACACGCACCATTGCCGAGGTTCCAACTTTTACCGTTTTCTTCAAAATTTTAGTAAATTTGGATGTTAATTTTTACAAAATAGATCAGGATTATTAAAGAAACCTAATATCTATAAGTTTTCTTTCGATCCTTATTTTGTAAAAACACTGAGAACGTGTCGCGTGTTGTTGTTGAAATGTCAAAACCTTTTGCATATTTACCAAAGAACTTAACTCATCTTAAAAGTGAAATCAACTTGCTCATAGTGAAAATGTGTCCTTCACGTTTTATTTTACATCTGAAGTGAATGCACTCACTTTGGAAACAACATCTGAAAATGACTTGGTTTGAGGAGCAAAACGCTCAGTGGTGAAAGGGTTAATAAAAAGCTATTTTAACCGGGAAAACGGTACAACACCGCGAAGAAACTTGTTGAACAGCCAGTCGGGTTAATATAGATGGCCATTCAATCTGAACCAAAATGTGAGAGACATCTTGGCCATTGTTTAATAGTTACAAACTCGTGCTACACGTCAATCGTACTGAACCCCGACCCGTCCCGTGAAATAATTCCAATGGGGGGGGGGGGGGTGGTCGAAAGGGTCTGCGGATTGGCGAATTTGACCAAAAAATTCGATGGGATTGCGGATTTCAGCAATAGTTTTTGCGGATCCAATATATCTGATGGATTTGGATTTTGGCAAAAAACTTGTGCAGATTACGAATTCAAAGTATAATTCTGGCCGAACTGCGAATCTCTTAATGACCGGATCGACGAATTTGGCACTGAAATTGCGCGGATCGGCGGATCCTGTACCCTCCTTTCACTCCCCATGCCCCTACAAAGAGAAAGTCTGTGAGAAGAATTATTCATATCAGTATGTAAAATATTTAGGGCTCATTTTATAGTTCAGTAAAACCAATTGAGTTTAATCATGAAATATGTTGCTGTAAGTTTTGATTACTAAAACAACTCAGAGGTCATTTAATTTCGGGTACATATTTTCAAAACTCCGTAACATCGAAAGCATGAACATTATTTTCCCGGCACGAGTATACGTTCCTGGAGCATCTTGTTCTTATAAAAAAAAGCGTGTATTGTGTTGAGTGAAAGTAAGACTGTAACAATAGAAATAGAACTGCTGCCCATTTTGAACCGATTGTTTCTTTGGTCGGTTACATACAATTTATCGACGATTGCTTTGACCGCTTGACGATAGCTCCGACTTTCTCCATGTGCTCTCAACTTGACTGACTGTATCGATTTCCTTGAAAACGTCAGTAAATCCTTGTGTTGGTTTCGTCTGAAATCTAGAGTCATATAAAGGATGCCTTGAATGTTTTCTTATTAAGTGTTTGGTTCTTGTTTACAGCAGTTTAACAAATCTTTATCTCCTTTCCTTTCAATAACCCAACACGTTTTCGCTTCACTTCTGCAATTTAAGAAATGTGTCTGTAAGCGATGTTTTTGTTGTTTTGTTTTGCTTTGGAGACAATATCTTTAATTCAGTCGCTCAATGTCAACAAACACTTCGTTGCTCGATGAACTGTTACGTAACTGTAAACCAAACTAAAAGATGTCTAAACATTATCTAGACAGCGCAAGGGGTTATTCAACCACCAAACGTGTAAACAGGCCCTTTAAATCGACTTGAATGTTGCGTTACAATCGACTTTAAGGGGTATGTTTTATACCAAAGGGCTCATTAACGTCTTTTTCTTCTTTTTTTTTTTGGAAGTCAGACAAAATTGAGTAAGGGTAACCAACTGCCAGTCTTCCCTCAGCCCAACACAATTCTTTCACTTGCGCAGTCGGCGACAGCTTTGCGACCGCCCGCCAAGCCATGGAGGCCCGATTTCTATAGCAGTGAGAAAAAACATGGCGACCTCCGAATGAGTCGAGAAACTGTCAGCGATTAAATGTGTGCTCTTTGCCTTGCTATCTAGCTAATACGGTGGCCCATAAGTGTTGCAACTTTAAATGTGTGTTATGTGTTACCGAACTTTTATTCTATTCTAAACTGAAATTCTCTTGCCTGACAGAGAAACTGTCAACGGGAAGTTTGTTGTAAAAGTTTACTGCAGAAGCTTGTGGCTATATGATAGGTAAACAGAAGTGAATCACATCACATAACAATGAATTAACATTATAAGTATATACCAAACAACATGTATGAAAGTTAACAACATGTATGAAAGTCAACACAAACCTCGCTATGACTCTTTGGATTGTGCATCCACGAACTTGCAGTTATATCTCTATCTAGTCGTATCCACACGTCGGTTAAATTAATTTCCGTTAATCAATGAACTGATTTGTGTAGCAAGTGCTTAGAGGAAAAACGAGATATCAAAAACTCGCCACATGCGAACCACTTCTTGGTTCAGTGATCCATAACAAAGTTGGAAATTATGAATTAATAAGGGCTGATCATAACAGCCGATTCTATATATGGAGTGGATGCCATTTGACACAACCACGTACGGTATGTAGTCACTCTTGCGTGGCTAAGAATCAGCACAAGCCAAAAAGGCTTGGCAATGAACAAGGAACAGAAATTGAACACTACATAAACGCAAACATCGATCTGGATCAAGTAAATACGTCTGTCCGTGTTTACAATGAATTCATACGCTTTAGTTCCCTCGTTACAATGATTTCTTTTATTATAAGAACCAGTAAATTTGGCCGAAGCACATTGTTCTTAATTCAGTTCGGCGATTTAAGCCTCAGATTGTTCTTAAATTGTTCTTATTTCAATGTTTGGTTTCAATCGGACAATACATACAATGGAAAACAAATTGTATAAGGAATTGTACGGCGTATAATTTGAGGTCAGTAGCTTGAGTATTGTCAACGCATGTAGTAAACAGAGAATCGATTTTCATTGTTTCTGTATTATTAAGTTAATGATCGTAAAATTTAAAAGAAAATAGCTATTGAGCCCAAACTTCAGCTTGTTCTTAAATTGTTCTTAAACCTAATTTGGCCAATCTTAGCCTCGTTGTTCTTAAGCGTGTGTACCCAGTATTTCGTTATTACTCAGTTCACAATTATAAAAAACAGCCAACAGCATTTTTTTTTCATTCTATGAGGTGCTTTGAAATACTGATCAAATGCAACTGCAAATTTTTTTTTCGTTTTTTTAACTAATGCACTTTTTTTATTAAGAAAAAACTTAATAAAAACATTGAGGCTGATCGCCCGAAAAATAAGAACAATATAAGAACAATCTGAGGCTGAAATTTTTTTAATGAAAAAATAAAAAGGAATAAATAATAAATAAAAGGAACATTCACAGCAACAAACAAGCATCAGACTGCAGGTCAGGTATCTTACAGCACACGTAGTATCACGACACATGGAGTGGGTTGACGCCATCGGAGAACATTTAAGAACCTTTAAGAACAAAATAAGAACATTTCGAGCCTGAAATGGTCCAAAAATTAAAGAACATTGAGCCTGTGCTAAATTGTACTGGTTCTTAATAAAAAAAGTGTAAACAGTTTTACGTGCACTTGAATCTCATAAAACTATCTAAAACCAAAAAACCAAGTCGGAGAAGGGCAAGGCAGTAAACGACTGAATCAGTAATCCACCCATAAAACTAGCTAAATCTGTATAGAAGATCGTTTGTTACTGACAGCACGTAACGGGTGGGAAATATCCAACGTGAAGCTTGAGCGACTTAGGGAAAAGGTCAAAACAATGGTACTTCCTAGGAACCCAATTTAGGGGGGTGGGGTATTATGTGCCGTCACCCACCACCTTTTTTCAAAAAGGCTGAATTTCAGGAGCAAATATCATGTTCAATAAAATAGATATTGATAAAGTGCTTGCACTAACGCCTTCCTTGTGGAGAGGGGAGTCCATAATAAAATAAAAAACAAATACCCCTAAGTCAGGTTTTGAGAAATCGAGCTCTGAAAAAGTGGAGGGGGATGGGGTAGGGGGTCTATGCCGCCACCCACCACCTCCCCCGACAAAATTGGGTTCCTTAAAAATAGCATTGTTTTAACTTCTTCCCTTATATCATGCTACTGGATTCATTGGATTGCATTTTATCAAAACTGAACTTTTCCGTGTAGCATTTGAACACCAATGTCAACTGTGCCTCTGACTAAAAATTAATGACCCCTAGTTGAACCAAAACTAATTTATACCCACAAATATTAAACCTTGTCTATTGTCAGTCAAGAACTTGAACCAAAATATGTTGCTGTGTTTGCCACTAGACCCATGTTTTTCTACAACAAATTTATACTTTTAACCCTTGTGTAAGTGTCCAGTGCTCCAAATGAAGTGATGAAAAAACTTTGCCGCACCCTAAAATTTCAATCTCTCCCTTTCTTTAAAAGAAGAGAACAAGAGAACAAAAGAGGAGAACAATTTCGAAATCAAAACGTTTAGGTCCTTATCGAGCAAAAAGAAAGATTTACCAGAACCTAATTTTTCATGATATCTAAACTTTAATTTTCATTTTTCTAGTGTTTCAAAAGGGTTCTAAGTTGCATGAGAATGAATGATCTATTGTAATACACTGGGTAGGTAAAATGGTTTTCTTGTTGTTTGTTGTTGTTTTAAGATTTCTGTAACAGAGAATAGAAATAAAAATTACAGATACGTACAACAGGATGTTAACAGCTTGGTAATTTATCGATTATTAAACTAAAGGGATTCTTGAATGTGCAAGATTCTTGGTCTCAAATAATTTTTTCGTTAAATCTGCGCTCATATCAGAAGCTCAATTTGATGGTTTTGTGCATATATAATCAAGCAGCTTCTTTTGACCACTTCCAGCATGCTCCACAGTTTTGAGTGTAACGTTTTAGTTGCAGTCCCAGACTGCTATCTCCATAAAACATTTGCAATAAACGAGTTGAGGGAGGGGGGGATTAGGGTCGTTGCCCTGTAACTGAAATACGTCACATTTTTTTTGCGGCGCGTGGGAAAATCTAGAGCTTGAACACCTAGCGGATAGAAAAAAATTTCGCAGCATAGATTACTCCAATCAGAACAGAGTATTTTTAACGGCCAGCCAATAGAAAACAAGAGGATAGGGAGGGCTCTCTGGTCCAAAGCTCGAACCTTCACCGGATCGAAAATTTTTTTTGCAGCATTGAGTAATTCAGTAAGAACAGAGTCTTTTAAACGGCCAACCAATACGAAGCAGGGAAATGGGGTGGGGTTCTTATTGCTTGAACTCATAAAAGGGTTGCTAACTTTATTGTTCAACTGAATACACTGTCTTATAAATAATCCTTAAAGTCCCAAAACTTCATCCCTGGAAATTTAAAATAAATTATCCTTCAAACTTCTCCATTGTTGTAATACTCTAAATTGCCTCTGGCATGGTCAGGAAGTGATCTAAGGGAATGGAGTAAAAATCAACCAGTGACAATTTTTTCCACTTTGGTTTTTATTTCCATTTTACACCATAGAATATATATAGTATACATTGCGTGTATTCTTAATGATCAAACAGTAATGAACTGCACTGGGTTATCAAAATGTTTTGAAAAAAAATATCCAAGACATCAATTCATAAAGCAAAATATTGTATACAAGTACCACACACAACTGGCCTGGCCTGTTTTTGACTGGCCGAAGTTCTGTTTCCTATTTAACGTTTAGAGTCAAAAGTAAATGCATTAACAAGGTGTATATCACTGAATTTCACTATTACATTCAGACAAAAGAATGAGTAGTCCAAGATACCAAATGGTATTTAAATTTAGAGTTTTATAGCTGGTTTATGCCAAAAGAAATGCCTGAAGCTAAAAGTAGTGGATATAATAGCGATTGTGTGCATTTTTGTTTTTGTATCAGCCTGTTTTCTGACAGCAATAAAAGCATCATTCACATATCTTTATAAAATTCAATTTAATCTCACATCCCACGTACTGGGTCTCTGATAATTTTCTACTTGTGCTTGACACGTTGCTCGTTCATGGGTGGTGGAACCAAGGTGGGAAGAGGGGGTGGCCCCCTTACAACTTGGTTGGGGTAGGAGGGGGCACGCCCCAATGATTTTCTGACTAATGGCAATTTTTGAATAGGAATTTTAGATTTTATAACGAACTATTCCAATTTCCACTGTGCCTCCCCCTCCCCCCAATAATTTTTGTTTCCACCATCCCAGACATTCTTTATTTGGTAATGGTCTATAGGAACACAGTCAACAAGGTTTTCACTAATTACTGGCTATGAATTTCTGACTCATTGTCCAGGATTTTCTAGTATTTTCAACAAATTCTAAGGACCTTCGAACTGACCCAAACCTGACCCTTTTTAGAGTTACATTTAAGTATCAGTATCACTACAATATTAATGTGGCTAGCGTATGTTAATTCTCACAATCTTCTCTTGCTTGGATATGATTGGGTCGCAACTCTTAAATGACAGAGAAGATAATGTCTGTCCAGGACCTCTTCAGAAAAATTCATCTATCTTTGAACTAATTAAACCTGGGTGAAACAGACAACCAATGCTAACTCACATTAGACAAACTTTTTAGGCAAGTAAATGGCATCAATACAACTACAAGAATTTTCCTGACAGTAAAAAAGTTTTTTTTTTCAGATCCTACATTTTCAAGGTCTTCGGCTAATTTTCAAGGATTTTTAATGACTGGAATTTTTATTCTTCTGATCTTCACCTTTTCGGCCCCAAACAATTTATAACAAATTATGTAATGTTTGTAAGTTTTCCCAATAAGCTCTTTGCAGTTAAAGGTCAGTAACGTGACCACACCTACCTTAAAATTAATTAGCTATGACAAAATGATGTCCAGAAACGGAAAGAGCAGGTCAACATTGGTTAGAAGACAGGGTTTCAAGTCTCAACGTTAAGTACTTCAAAAATGACAGCAAATATAAAATCAAAATTCTTCTAAGTAAATGTATGTGAGAGCAAAGTTTGCTCTCCAGTCATAAAAAATTCTAAGAAAATTTCCTATTTTCCGTTACTCGCCATTTCTTACATATTTGAGGTCAAAAGCTGAAAATTAGCCTTTTTACTAATGTTAACCCACTCTTTCCATTTTTGGACACCATTTTGTCGTTGCTGCTTGATTTAAGGTAGATGTGGTCACATGACCCCTAGCTGTAAAGTACCTATTAGGGCTCACACTCATCAGAATTTTGTTTTAGGGGTAGTGAATGGTAAACCAAAGGCTGTTCGAGATGCCAAGACTGCCTTTTTAAAATGCAAGCCAAAGTCTTTGGAAAGCAATGAATAATCTGAGACTGAGACATATTGATATGAAAATCTGAGACCAAAACTTTTAATCAAACTTTAAGCAGAATGGAGATCTCGAGCTCTGTCAGAAATGCCAAGAATGCAAGCCATTTTCTGAGAAAATCCAAGACTGTGAGACAGAAAAAATAAGAGATTGCCAGAATTGAGAAAATAAGACAAAATTTCAAGAACCAGCCATAAGTTTGGGGAGACTTTCATTTTTTAAGGGACAATTTGCTACCCCTTGTTTTTCATCATCAATCCTTTATTCTGTTTGATCAATTTTCATTTCTTTTTTTGTGTGTTATGTCAGGAGGCATAAGATGTTCATAAACTGGCCAGGGCTGAAAAGGTTTGAAAAAAATGCCAATTAAAGCATGAACCCGACCTTTTAGGACATTTATTTATTTGTTTATTCATTATTATTTATTTTATTTTATTAATTTTGCCTGGTAAGTAGGTATACGGCTTGAAAAATGCCAAATTAAATACAAGGTACATGAATAACTCAATAAAATCATAATAGTACACAAAAAGTATGGAAAAAAACAGACAGGGAAGCCACAACATTGTCAGCGAATTACTGTGGTCCCAGAAAATTAAAAATAAGTAAAATGAAATTACATCAGATTAAAAACAACAAGTGGCATTTGATGTCAATTTACAGGCAGAGTTACAGGATGGACAGCTCGTCTTCCAAGAGTGGGGGACATCTGGGTTGAACTGACTGGATAATGATTTGAGGTAGTGTTTGTGGGGAACAGACTTAAATTGATTCATAGTGGGATTTGGGGATAGTTTGAGGTCCAGCTGAACTTTTAAACTTTTCTAACCTATAACAATTTACTTCTAAGTTATACTGTAGCAAACTTCTAATGATTGTGACCAATAATAAAACTATTTCAACTAAATTTTAACTGTACATAATATTATACATTTCTTTTCGACAAATACAGGGACCATGGAGCAGGGGGGCTTTGTCTAAATTTTCTTGTAGTTACACAGTCATGCATCTAACAATACATGTACCAAATTAACTTGTGCATCAAACAATTTCTATTGCATCACATACACTGATCTGAAAAAGAGCTTTATTCACATAAATCTTGGTTCACATTTCTATCCCAATTTATAAGTATTGTAAAATAGATAGAAATTTGAATCAAGATTTATGTGAATAAGCTCTTTTTCAATATTTTATTTTTAGATGCAATTATAGTGTTTTTAGAAGTACTTTTTTTCAAAATTTTCCTATGGCACTCATCTGCTCCCAAATCAAATTCATGCTCCACAGTCCCTGATATGATTATATGAAGAAATTTGAAATACAACTAATGTAAAAGATTAAATAATATACTATATAAAAAATGTAATAAAGGATCAACTTTAAAGTTATACCTTTAACACTAAAATTTTTTTTTTGTGTTCACGAAATGTAGTTGGAAACTAAGGACGATTAAAAAAAAGACTTTTGGAATCTGTTTTTTATTTGCATTTCAACTTCACATTATGATGGTTGACCTACTGTATTTTAGTGGTCTGAAATAATTTTATCCAAAAGAAATTGTTAGTGTTATAGACACCTTAAAAATAAATTCTGAGAAGAGCATCTGTAGAATCATAATTCTTGCATTGCACAAAATTTGGAGTAAATTAGTGGTCCACAAATAATTAAACTCATTTTACTGAACTGAAGACATGAATATACAAAAATAATACTTCTTTCTATTTTTTGGTTGCCACATAATAAATAATAATTCCAATAACAACAAGTATTGCTAGGATGACCAAGGCAAGAATGATTTTGTTCTGGATAATTCTGAAAAAAAAAAGGATAACAAGTAGAATTGAGTTGGATATAAAGAATAGTTTTAACAAATTGTAAAAACTTTGAATAAAACACTTTTCCAAACTACTTGCATATACTTAATAATCTAATACCTCTGATTTACTATTTTTAGTGGATACTAATGTTAGTGATTTTAGTGATTTGAAAAAATATTTGCTAAAATTACTAAGGTTCTACCCCCTAAACCCTTTTTTGGCGTAATAAAGAAACAATTTAAAAATGCATTGATATTTATTTCAAAATTTTAATGAATGTTATGTTTGATTGCTGTTATGTCCCACGACTTCTACATGTTGTGTTCCTGAATATGTAATTTCATCTGACAAATGTTCAATAAAACTCTATAAAATGATAAAATTAGTTGTCGTTAATTATTTAGTCAGAAAAAATGGCTAAATTTAGTAGTTGCTAAAATCAGTATTTTGAAAAAGTCAACTTTTAAAATATTCTTTTTAACATATATATTATCTAGTGTTTTACAAAGAGAAATCTATTCTAAACTGTCTAACTGGGTATTCACTGATTAACCTATAACCAAAGTTGCTTATGAAGTATCAGGTACCATCCCCTTCTCATATAAATTATGTTTCTAATGAAAACTCTAGTAGCTACAGAGTTCTAAAATTTTTTGCTTTAATTTGTGGCACTATAGTGGACGTACTGTGACCAAACATACATGACCAAATACACCTTAAATTGAAGAGCCTAGTCAAAAACTAGCATAAGTGACTTTGTATGAAATGCTAAATTCTTC
The DNA here is from genome assembly GCA_027575215.2 of Hydrozoanthus sils. Classification (NCBI taxonomy): domain Eukaryota; kingdom Metazoa; phylum Cnidaria; class Anthozoa; order Zoantharia; family Hydrozoanthidae; genus Hydrozoanthus; species Hydrozoanthus sils. The sequence goes on from JAOBRD020825844.1 coordinate 10,696, forward strand.
CTATGATTCTGGAGAGACAAAAGGAATAATGTAGGGAGAATTGAGAACTTGTTGTTTTTGAACTAGACTCTTCAATTACAGTTGGTTGTTTGGAGTGGACGCATTTAGCAAGACAAACCATTTGTTTTTATAGTACTTTTTTTGAAAACCAAAATACTGATCAAGAATTTATATCTAAATAACCAAGTGCAAAGTCTGTCTAGGAAAATATTTGCTCGTGGTCTTACATTGTACAGACTGAGCATAGTGAGGTCTGTATGAAAGACCAAGGCAAAAAAATTATTTTTCCCGGACAGGGCAAGCAAGGGAGGTTATCAAGATAATATTTGTTACATGGCTTCAGTTTTAGATCAACTGAAGAGAATGATTATCTTTGTGCTCTTGCATTAGTTAGAGATCAGCCTGGGGCAATAACGCACCAATCCTGTATGGGAAGTTATTGGACTGAATCTTGGCCAGTCATCGTGCAGGATTTGCTTATTAACCCTAGAAATTTGACTTGCAATGTAGTAGTAATTCTTACAATTGGCTACTCTACCTTCGCATCATCCCTGTTAGAATTCTTGAGCTCTTTGATAAATTCTGGTCTGTGCCGCGTAGCTATACAAAATGGGAAAAACACAAAGAGTCAATATTACTACTGATTCGTTACCTACCTGATACTTATTTTAAGATGGTGATTGAGTAAGTCTATAAATATTGTGTATTTTCTCTCTTTGATATATTTAAAACAAAACAATTCTAAAGCAATATCATAATAAATCTTGAGGCAAAGTTCCTTATCATGCAGTCAGAAGTAAACACAGAGCAAGGCGATGAGTTGACTATTAGACTCAAAGAAAACAGCAACAAGTTAGTGTATATTTGTTTTAGTAGAAACGAACTAGTTCGCTATCTTCAAATTCAAAATGACATTCATTGATAAAAATAAGTGTTTAATTTCAAAGAATCTGCCATGATTGTGTTTTTGTTTAAAAGAAACTTCCACTATATAACATTATTGATCTCAAGTATATTTTATTATATTTATTAAGTCTGTGTCCATATCAGCAGCTCAACTTAATTGATAATCTTCAGGCTGTACATAATGCCTTGAGCAATTTCCAATTAATTTTTAGTATATGTGCTGCTGAAGTAATTTACTTCAATTATTTTTGTGGTTTGAATGTCCCACACGCCGCCATCCTGAAATGTGATGTGTTTTGGTAGCAGTGCAGTGCCAGACCCTCTCGTTCACTGCTATTGTATTCATCAAGAGTGGAGACTAGCAATGCAACCAAAACATATCACATTTCAAAATAGTGGTGTGTGAGAAATTTAAACCATAGAAATCAAAAGATCAAACTAAATTGTTTGGCTTTAGATTTGTGTATAGGATTATCAACCACAGGCAAGCCCTGAGGCGAACTTGTAAAATTGGCAAGAAACAGAGGAAAGTGGAGAATGTTTGTACATGACCTATGCAGCTTGGGCATTGAGGAGTTAAGTGATAGTAAGCTGCTGCTGATATGGACACAGCCTTTATAAGAGTATTTTTTGAGACCAAAAATTATAAATAGTGAAGGATTACTTTAAATATACAGGCAGTTTTCCTACTCACTGTCTATTGCAATGCTTACCCTTTCTCTAGATCTTTCTATCACTTCCCTGTCCCGATGTAAGTTGTCCAAAATATCTACACCTATTTGTTCTGTAACACACACACAAAATGATCACCACAACATAAAACTTGCTATGTAGTTGATATGTTAACTGTATCAATTTATTGAAATTTCAAGGCTACTGAAATTGATTTACAAACACTTTAAAAAGTGAAAAACAAGATAAACAAGTTTTTCTAACATCGGTTTGCTTTTGAAAAACAATTGAAATTAACTATAACTTACTGTTCAAAAAGCATTGATGGACTATTAAGACTATTAAACTATGTTACTTTGAAACATTCTATGCAAGCTGTAGGGATTGAGGGTAAAACAGGAAGAGCAATGCTGGGAAAAAAGACAGCTGTTTGAGAAGTAGAGACATAAAACTTGTATATTTTCAAACTGACAAATGAAGAAAAATTTCAAACACACAACCCTTTTAAACAGGAAAAAGGCTGGGGATATTCAACATCTCTACAGCTGATAAGTAGAACCATTGAAGAAGGATAGATTTTAGAACAAGATTGTTTAAATCATTAGCTTTCCTGTTGCCTGGTAATAAATTATTAGGGAGCTTTTAAAAGCAATGAGGACGGCAATGCCAACAACAATGGCAGAGAATAATAGTGAATACAATAGCTGCACGTTGGAATGTACCGTGCTGGCCACCTGCACATTGTTGGCTTGAAAATGACAATGTGAAAAGCTTTATTTTGGAGTTCTTATGACTACGGGAGCAATAAACAGAAAATTTTCTCAATCCTCATTTGTCTTTGTGCAGGGAGCTTTCGTCTTTTTCTATTCACAAAGCATCACTAAAACAAAAGAGATGGCAATTGACCCAGACATGGTCAAAAAGGAAAAGCAAGAAATGTGTTTTTGGTAAGCCGTCATCGTCGATGTTGGCATCCTTGTTGCTTAAGCTCCTTAATGC
>JAOBRD020825953.1:0-13271 GCA_027575215.2 Hydrozoanthus sils
TGCCCGTGGTCAAATACCAACAGCGACTTCGTGACAAGCAAAGACGACTAAACTCAAAAGGTTCAGATTTTTTTTTTTAGTTTTGCAAGTCTTGGCTTATAAAGCGTTAACATTTGGAAACAGTTTTTGAATTTTTGAACATATTATCCGACGAATAAAGTTTTCACAGAGACAGCGAACTTTATCACCCTGCAGAACAAAGGAAGTCTAAACACTGGCCTTTAAAAAGAAAAAAAACAACACAAAAACACAGGGAAAAAATAAACACGTTATTTGCCGTCCGGGAGGTCCGTATTGAGAAACGCAAGACCTCTGGCACAGTTTTTCTCAATACGGACCTGCCGGCCGGCAAATATCATTTATTTATTATAAGGCTACGACAGTACACGCGCTGTGATTGGCTGCTGAGAGGACTGGATTTTCTTGTAACGACCGCGGGCATTACGAACTTTTACTTTGTCCTGGACATTTGCAAATAACGTAAACCACAACACACAGTTTTCAAAAACAAATATAAAAGGTTTTTATTAAAATATATATGAGCAACAAGGAACATTCGGAGAGTCAGTAATATTATTCAGACAAACTAAAAGTAGAATATGCAAGCACTTTTCAAACAACAAACTGTGAATAGGACGAGTTCAATGTAATTCTAAGACGAGTGTTACTCAGTTAGTCAGTTTTGTGCAGCCGCAACCGGCAAAAATTAAAGTGAAACTACACAAAAAACATACAGCGACATAAATACCATTTCTTCACTAAAACAAACAAAGGTGTGTAGATGTTAGACTTACCGGCGAAAGAGTTTGACCACATGTTGTCAAAGTTTTTCAAGCAGGGATGAGACACTGCAGTTCAAAATGGCCGCAAAATGCTGCTTTCGAAAAGCGGGCAAAACACCAAAACACGCAAATACTGGGGCGTACAAAATGGCCATCAACGACCTTTTTCACCGAAGATTTACGCCAAAAACACGGATAGATGTCCAATAAAATTCAAATAATGCAAAACTCTTCAAGAGGAGACCAAAAAAAATGAATCAGCCGGATTCTTCATTTTTCCTAGCGGTACTTCACGTTCAGTGCCGACAAATCCGCACGTTTGGTTTATGAAATCACCTTTAAAGGAAAAACGAAATTAGCGATTCTTGATTACAGTTTCACAGAAATCTAATCTTCTTTAATAGAAAAGGAGCCAAAGTAGCAAACCATTCCGTTGGGAAAACTAGCACATTTGGTCGACTGCTCGACCAAAAACACAAAAACACGCCCGAGACTGAGAATGAGTGGGCACATAAATTTGCAGAGTCGTACAGTCTTACAAAATTGTCAACGAGAACTACCAGCAACAAATGTCTTACAGCTTGAGTCGTATGAAAAACCCTCTGAGTCGTATCAAAAACCCTGCCACTTCCTCAAGTTTCAACTAGATTTCTACCTTGCCAGCGGAGCAGCTCAATCCCATGGAGTTTTCAAAGGAGCCAATATTAGCAGCTTCTTCAAATGTCACTTCCAAGTTTGATGAACCAGTGAAAATTTCCAGCAAGAAATGAAGCATTGAAAGCGACGACGAAGATTGATCAAATTTTAAAAGTGTTCCTCGTGCGCCATGCCAGCGTCGGTGAAAGAGACTGTACAACTAGAAACTTCGCTTGACTTTGAAATCCTTGTATGTTTTTGACCAATATCTTAATTGAACTTTGATGTGGAAATTGGTGCTTATGGAAGTTGATAAACATCTTTTTTTCCTAGTAATTTTTTCAACTGTCAGAGTCGAATTGTGTTCGTTACCAATGAGCGTGGCCACTGTGCTACGGCCTCGATTTAATGTTATTGAGAGCGCGTGACCGGATGTGAAAAACCAACTTCCGCTGTATTTTATTTCGCTTTTTTTTTTGAAAAACAAATCTAACATAATTCGAAAAAGCCACATATTAAGTAACGTATTAACCTCAATCACTCGTTCTTTACTGGGAAATCTCAGACCTCGGTCTTGTGGTACAAGCCTCGCTACGCTCGGTCCATACGTCAAGACCTCGGTCTGAGATTTCCCAGTAAAGACATCGCTATCGGTTAATATTTATCTATTTTGAAATTTTGAAGGGTCATTATAAAGTATACACAATCGAGTCGAACCAAAATACAAGGATTATAAAATCGTTTCTTGTTGAAATTGAAAGACGCGAATTAAGGGTGTACAGCTTTCACTTCAGTCAGTAGCGACGCTTCCGGTTGGCTTAGCCTGATAGCCGGCTCCCCTGTTGAGAGCAAGCAGCGAAGTCGCGAGATTTTTGGATGAAGAGTCGGGGAATGGAGAGAGAGAAGTGGCTAGCAGGCGAGGCTGGTGTTGGAGTATAATATACACCATTGGTCAAGAAATATCAAGATCTTTGGTCCTGCAAGATCATTGGATCTCTGATTGCCAACTTGCTCAACCAATACGTTTGCTCGCCGAAAGCTATGTAGAGTTTCATTCTGTTTGGGTTTCACTTGAAGTTTTGTTCTGATCTTTGCGTCGAAACCATTGAGTTGACTCGAATTTTACCTTGCATGATGTACACAAATTCATGCATGGAATCCTATCTTTGATGAAACTTGCTGGTGAGAATAGAGTGTCTAATATTTGCTTCAGGCGTGAGTATGTGTTGTCAACCCCTTTTTGGGAGGACATAATATAATGTCCTCCCTATGTTAGTGTGGTTTGGGTGGACGTCAGTGACGTCAGCCAGCGAAACCCCGGATGACCTGCTCAGACAGTCTTTCCCGCGAACTTCTCGACACGTCGCTTGAATTGACAGCTTTTGTGGAAGAAGAAGTAATTTCTGTTGTTATTTAACTTGTTTTTCACACATTTTCGTGATACACTACACGATCGACGAATCCCGGAGCGTGATCGACAATATAAAGGTCAGTGGAAAACTAAACTGCGACCAATAGAGACCGTTTCACCTTGCGAACTCAAAGCAATTTTGAAATGATATCTTGAGCAAAACTTAGAAAACCTCAAGCAAAACAGAACTTTAAATAAATTGAACAATTTTGTGCATTTTTGGTTGAAACACTATCGCCTTGCTTCGATGATAGCCCACTGTTACAAATTTATTTAGTGTTTTACGAGTGCTACGTGTTTGAAATTGGGAACCGTTTGCAGCAATTAGGAATTTAGCAATCAAAACAAATAATATCTTATTCTCAAACGCTGAACACAAATTTGCCTAATGGAAATGGATTTAATGGAAATCTACACATTTTTCAAATTTATTTGAAATACATAAAGAAATTCGGTTTTAACTACGGAACTGTTAACGTTCTGTACTGAAACAACTTGTTTTTGAAGTTTATGTGCACAATAATAAATACACGACGCTTGATTAAACAGCTTGTTATTTATTTGTTTCTTGTTTATGTAAATTTCATCAAACTGAAACACTTTTTAAATCACTTTAGATACAGATTTTGCTATAATGAAAGTTTTTGTTGATATAAAGATATTCGAAGCCAAAGCCAAAAATTGGTAATTCATAATGTCCAACCACGTACGTCTTGCGTACCTATTTTTGCAGTTGGATGTGCGCAATTGTATTTTCAAGCCTAATTGATTTTTAGCACTTTGCCCACGGCAAAATTCGAGTTCATTTTGGCAATTTCTACGAATTCGTACCGGTAGAAGACCATTCATTTCGTTGTTGTTTATTATAAAGCTTCAGGTCAAGATTGGGATACTATCCAACCCTTTTTCGTAAAGTCTGCTCTGTTTCAGTTCTTCCCCTTAACAAAAGTGACTTTTTGTAGTTTTTGTAATTTGATTAAGGCCTTATCTCTGTTTGGTACCGCCAGAAAAAGCATTTTTTTATCTTTAACAAAGATTACATTATTTTATCAAGGCATTTACAGTGTTGGGAACGTCTTTTCTCCTCTCTGAACCCCTGGCTTCTTTTGGTAGATATGCTATATCATGGATATTTACGTTCATCGTACAGCTTTGCTGCATCGAAAGATATAGTTAGAGTCAGTCATAAGAACTGGAGTTATTCCGGGGGTTAAAAGGATAGGGATGACCTTCGTAAGAGTCCCCAAAACACCCTAAAAAATACCAAGGCATAAAAAATTTTCAATTGTAAAAAATACCTCTCGGCTTAAAAATTGACATTTTCCCTGGATGGCTAGCGGGTCGGTGTTGCGCTGAACGTGATATGCAGCAAATAAAGGCGCACGCGTAATATAACGTTCGCCAAAGGACTTTTGTCTTGTCTTCTTATCAGTACGCACATTAACACCCCAATATAGAGAACGCCTTAGTAACCTTAGTAATTTTTTTGTAAAGAATGAATTCAATCTACACTTAAATGTAGCGAAGTATGATTACTTGAGTAAAGTGTTACGGGAGTTCCATCTGTACAACATTGATATAAGTTTGATTATACTTGAGTTTTCACTTAAAAACTGAATCTAATTTCACACAGTACTTGTTATACGAGTGAGTATTTACCTTTCCCAGGTGCCAAGCATCTCCAAATCGCTCCAATCTTTTTATCTTAATACTGCTGATGGTGCCGACATCACCATCAGAGAAATGGAAGTCGTCCGTACTAAAACACAATTTTTAGAGAAATAGCAAAGCTCCTTAATAATAAACACATGGATTAAAAAGTAACCGCGCTATAAAAGGGTTGGGTTCTCCCACATCTCACACTTTTCGAAATTCAAGTTTTGAGCAAAGAGGCGGTTCAACTTCTGTCTGAAAGATAAAAATAATAAAGAAATATATAACCGGTAAAAACTAAAGATTCGTATCAATTTCTTATATACAATAGTAGTAAAAAGAAAAGCAAGCAAAGTTTGTTAAAATATTGTACCTTTTCGGCGAAGTTTTCACACCTATAAATTTTCGTGCACTAGCAAAACAGGTATTTCGTCAAAACTTCGTGTATTTCGTAGTTCGCTTGTGTTTGTTTTTACCAATACTGTACTAGTTTCGTTATAATTTCCTTCTCTTTGAAACAAAAATCTATGATTCTGAAGTAATTCATTTTTCTGTTCATGTGTTACATGAAACAATCTTACACATGAATAGTCTACTTGTTTCATTTTGATTTTCTTCGGCGAATGAGTGACAATTATAAAATAATTTGGATAGTACGTGCGATTTGATTGGTCAACAAATGTGTTTTTATAGCGCTACGAAACACGAATTAAAATGACGTCACGACCAATGTGGCGAGTCGCGGTAAAATTTGATTTTTGTAAAATTTGTGTTTTTTTTATAATTGCAAGACTTTAAAAATTCTTCGATAAGCCTCTCAACTTTCGATTCAGCGGCCCTGAATAAATTTGCGGCTGAGGAATTGTACTTAAAAACACGAGTGAAAAGACAAGAAGTTCGTTTTGCAAATTTATCGGAGAGCAAGCTAGAAAAGTTAGTCGATGGAGCGCAGTCAAGATCAACAAAATACTCTACTGCACACGAAGTAAAAGCGTTTACAACAATAATTTTTATTAATGATTCGGAGTTTAACTGTTTTATTGTTATTCCAACAGTTTCAGATATGAAAACACAAGGGTAAAATTGAAATAAACTGTTTAGCTTAACTTGGAGACAAAGTGAACATATCAGCAAAAGCAAAACGAGAAAACACGGTACAGAGTAAGTAATGTTTCAAGAAATAGACAGTCCATATCATTTTAAATTTGCTTTGTTTTTACAATAGTTTGAAAATCCCTTGAAGAGATGACAACAAGCGAACTAGTTAACTAGGGCAACCTACGAAAGTTTTGCGCTAAAGTGACGAAACAAAAAAGACGAAGATTACTCAAAAAGTAGTTTTCTCAAGCTGAAAAACAGAATTGAAAAACTTAATTGCCCTCCACATAATAAAAGCATTCAGTTTTCTGGAAATTCGGCGTTTGATAAAGCCTCCAATAATATAATGACCGTGTAACGGAAAACTCTGAAACAACAACACTAACAGAAATTGAGTGTTCAGCACAAACCTGTGATCTTCACAAGCTGAAAAGCAGCTCAGCTATCAACAGCGAAACTCGCAACACACTCTTGCTGAGCGACAGAAAATGCTACCATGTGAACCAGCAAAGCCTTACACTATGGAGGAAACACACAACGCCAACGGCTTTTGCAATGTAGCATTGGCTCAGTGCATGTGGCTTTCGGAGCCAATGGAAAATGTTCAGAGGCATTTTTCATTTCTCTGACTCCTTGAAGGAACCCCTTTAGGTTTTTAAAAGTTTTGCACATTTTCGCTCCTTTGCAATCTGAAACTAAGCGAAATGAACGATTATTTGTCGATCTAACCAATCTGTGGACCGCAGAGCTTCTAACCGCGTAACCAAGCAACGTGATTAGCTGTCTAGGTTGGGAGAATTTGCAGTTTCATGAAAGAAATAAAACTATTCAGGTCTACGCGATTCGTATATCGTCCTTCTCTTTGTTAAGTCGGAAAAAATTATAATTTTATAAAAGAAAAAAAGCATGTTTTCCGTGCCTTCATGGCCTGGTGAAAACCTAGGCGAACGTTTGGGGGAATTCAAGAGTAGGTCAGTGAAAACCCTCGACTGCGTCTCGGGTTTTTACCTACTCGAGAATTCTCTCAAACATTCGCCTCGGTTTTCACCAGGCTATGAAGGCACCGAGAACATGTTTTATTTCTTAACTGAAGGTAACAATATCGCCTGCCACAGGCCCTTTTATAGTGCGGTCTCTTATTTAAGTATTGTGCTGTCTCTACAGTTACCTAAAACCAGGGTTCGTATACCTTCAGAATTTTGAAAAATCCAAGATTTGCCAGAACTGTTTTTTCGTTTTATGCAAGACTTTTCTAGGGCTCTTTATACCCATAATGAAAATAATGTTCACAATCACCTGTTTAAACATTTTTTAATAGTTAATATTGTGAAACTTTGTATTTATTTACCTTAATATAATAACGACATGCATAAATTAAGTCTAAAATCTTAATTCTTACTTGTTGTAAACGAAAAAAAATCTATCATTTGGCGAATTTATTTTTTTCAGTAAAGTTCTATGAATTTTCCAGGGCTAAACACAATATTTTCAGGGCTTTTCCAGGAGTTTCCAGAGCTTGAAAAATTTTCCAAGATTTTCATGATTTCCAGAGCCCATACGAACCATGTAAAACTTGTGTTAAGTTGTTATTCACTACACTTATTTATTAAAACCTGTTTATAGTTCTCATGTCGGCGGCGCAGTGGCCGAGCCGCGTGTTCGGCTCGTAATCCTAATGTCGCGAGTTCGAGCGCCAGTCAGATCACTGTGTTGTGTCCTTGAACAAGACACTTTGTTCCAGTCAACTCAGCTGAATAAATGAGTACCAGTTCTGCTGGGGGCTAACCTGCGATAGATTAGTGTCCTGTCCAGGGGGAGTCAAAGACTCTCATCCGCTTAGCACTACGGAAACCGGAGATAAGCGTCGGTCAAATAAAGGGCCATTTGAGTCGAGAAAGGGTTTAGCTTTACAGTTCTCTAGCGACTTACCTCTCTGCTTCAAAGACGTCAACTTCATTGCTGGGTTTATACAACAAGTGAACGCCAGTCTGTCCTTTTGATCCACTTATCTGTATATACACATTGTCGTTTGTTCCGGCACCTGTAATCACTCCATGTTCCAAAGTTTCAACCAGTATCTTGTAAGATACTGGTGATGAAAAAATATCAACTTGATTAAGAAACTTGTAATTTAGTTTCAACAAATTGGTTACGACAGAAAAATACAAAGCGTTCCACTAAATCTTCCTAAAAATCTAAATGGAAAATTAACTTTTTACGTAATAACTCGGCAGAAACAAAAAAATTGGCAGTCAACGACTGCATGTGGCCACTGCTGCTAATACTAATATTATTGCAGATTAGGGCTTTTGTATTCTAAAGGTTGTTCGTTGACCCATTATCGGGTTTACAATATAATGTACCTCCCGAAAGACTTAATTATTTGCTGTTTGAAGGTATAATCTTCGGTTCGCTCGAAGCAGTTAACACACATTAGTTTTTATCATAACAATTAATTTTTGTTAGAACAAAGTGGCGTAAATTTTCCAAGCAATTCATAACAAAAAACCTAAGAAAGTTTTGAACGTCAATTATTCGCTTATCAACATAGCAACTCACGTGCTGTCGACATCGCTATGAAACGAGTTGAGCGTACAAAGGTTTTAACACGTCACGACAACTTTTAGTTTTCTTGCAAATATGTTTCGGCAGTGTTTGATTGGATTTGGTTATGGTTGAACTATATATAGGAATAATAATGGATTGCCATTCATCAATTTTGCATTTTATAGCTTTTTTTTAACATTTATATCATTTATAATGTAAACTTAATGTAGTTTCGTCCAAGCAATCAAGCCTTTCCAGTTGCACGGAGTCGGAGTCACAAAGAACCCACAACACAAAGGGTGATCCTGTATCGTGGCCTGTCAACTACTAACTGAAAGATCTCATTTTGCACAAAGAAGGTTAAAAACTCAACATGAAAACTTCGCGTCGTTTACAGAAAAGTAAACTCACCAGGACGAACCCATCGCTCTACACGAAACGCAAGTTTTGTCGCCACAGCATCATTTGTCGGGCTACCCGTAACCGCGTCAACTGCATCGTTCGGCTCAGATACAACACTCTGAAGCTCATCGATTCGTGGGGTGTATGTGTTGCTTTCTACGAGAGCTCCAACTATCTTGATGTCATTATCATCTTTTATCCGCTTTGCTCTCTTGGCAATTCTGTTTACACGCATAACGCTACTGGGTCCATCTTCTGCGACACCATCTGTCAATAGTACCACGATCTGTCGGTGGGAGAAGTATAATATGGAAATAACATTAATAAGATATCAATAATAATAAAAATAACAATATTAACAATTAAAATGGACAGAGGAAATGAGTGCAGATGTCTTAGGATGCAAGAGAAAGGCAAAACAAATAATTGTTTCAGTCTCACCGTCGTATAATACTGACAATGGGAAACAAAAAGGATATATTTCAGAACATAAGACAACTATTGGACGCCAAAGACTATGAACACCTTGAAATTGCATTCGAAAACTACGCAGTCCCCAGAGAAAATAACAAGCGTTTCACAGCGTTGCCATTGATAATTCAATCGATCTCCACATCTACGTACCAGGATGTCCTTATTTCAATACATATCGAACCGCCACAAAATAATATATAACAACAAACAATATTGGAGTGTGACAATGCTGGTGCTTGATGGGCGTTCTGTAGTTGACATTTATACCAGCAGTACAGTCTTGACATTATGATTGTTACAACAAGTTTGGATATAAACTATACAAATATATCTGGGGCGTTAACAGGAAAAGGGGTCTTCTATCGTTTGGCAAAATCTAGTCGATTGAGTGTTGTTGCGTGTGCAACATTTAAAATCCCCATAAGACTCAACGCTGGAAATTCTGAAATCCCATTACACAGACTAACTAACCTGCAAAATGTTTGGCAATTAAAATTTTGCTAATCAATTAGAATTAACTTGACTGGAACTTAATGAAAAAGCTCACTGACAGGCTATTAATTGGCTTTAGTTTCAATCTAATTTCACGATTTATTTCTCTGCTGGTTTGATTTTTTCACTGACCACACACATATTAGGATAGCATTTCAAATTAAGTAAAAATGATAAACTAGAGTGATTGAATCGAGTAAAAATAGTGCCCACACGAAATGCCGTTAGATGAGTTTTGTAACAGAAAAAACATTTGGCTTTTGCGTAGGCCCGTATTATCAGTGCCGGTGTTTTAGATCTAGTTTGATCTTCCCAATTATTGCTTAATTCCTAATTCACCCTTTGATTGATCCAATCTATTGACAAAGGCATGCAGGGGCGGATAAAGGATTTCAAAATGGGGATGGATATTCACGTCGATTTCAGCGCAAATGCCATTATAAAAGATGATAACATCTTCAATCTCTTTGAAGCCAAAATATACTTCTACAAGGCGACATTGAAGAGAAGGGACAACTTAGCATATGTTGGCTCCAACGTCTCCTTCGGACAGACAAAGTTCAAAATGTGTCCAAACTTCTTCAAACATGCCCAGTCCATTTGCCAGACTCTTAAGCCTGGTTTCCATATGATCTGTAACGATCGGCGACGGTCTGTGATCAAGACTGGGGAAGGTCTGCGTCATGTTCCCGAGATACACTCAAAATATTTGTCCGCGACGGTCTGCGACGGTCTGCGACACACGATCTGATTGATCGGGAGAGTTGAACTCGATTATACGTTCCCGACCATTACGACCGCACCAACAAAGAAAGATTTTAATGGGAACACATGTTTGGGACGGTCTGCGACAGTCGCCGACATATCATTGTTCCTCTTAAATCACGTGTAAGAAACTGTCCAATGAGAACTGAGAACTCATCAATCGTAGACGGTCGCCGATCGTTACAGATCATATGAAACACTTGATGTGGTGTCTGCGACTCATCAATCGCAAACGGTCACCGATCGTGCCGCAGACCGTTGCCGGCCGATCGTTACAGATCATATGGAAACCAGGCAGTTAGTCAAAGCGATTGTCATTCGACGACCCGCAGATTTCATTCAGTGTGATGATGGTAAATGCGTACAATCCGAATATGGTTGCTACTGTTGAGTGCCTCTTAACCCATCGCGTTTTGCACATATTCTTGGCGCATCATTAACAGTCATTCGCAGGCTCTAAAATCGTTGATTACTTGCGAATACAGGTGCCTGTTTTATTTTTATTTTATATTTTATTTTTTTTCGGTTGTGTAAAAAGTGTGGAAGTCCACCCTATCCACTCCCCTCCCCCTGTATCCGCCCCAGGGCATGCTTGAAGTAGTTGGACTCACTTTTTGAAACATTTGATTCCTGTTAGTTCCTAGCGACCCTTTTTCTGTTAATTATCGACATATACATTTACAATCATACATAATCATCAGTATCATACAAGTTCATCGATGTTCGTGCGGAATCATCAATTTGCTATATATATATTCTTAAAATTGAATTGTACAAGATAATCATAACATAAACTATGGGTGCAAAGAAAAACAATAAGAAAAATCCAAGTTTACTGCCCGCTACTAAAAACCAGTAGGAAAAAAACCATCGGGACAAAAAACCCACTGGAAAAATAGTCCTCGACAGTGTGCAGTGTACTTAACTCTGAGGGTTACGGAAGAAGTCAAAACAATGCTATTTTTAAGGAACCCAATTTTGTCGGGGGAGGTGGTGGGTGGCGGCACACACCATGAGGCACAAGAGGCAAAGAGGAAATCCGTCTACGTTTTCGGGCCAGTTGAAGACATCCCAGACGTCCTATTCCAGGAAACTAATGGAGGTTTGATAAGGGAGGTAGCGTATAAGAAATAAAGTATCTGGCGGGCCGTCTGCCGTCAATGAAAATTGCTTTAAGAGAATGCTAGCGTGCAAACCATTCAAGAAGTCAAGAACCGGCCTTTTTTACATCCTGGCTACGCTCACTAGAAGGTTGTGCACAGAATTTGTCAATTCAAATTGAGCCGATACTAGCAAAGCAACTATTCCCCTATGATAAGGGTAATGGCCAGGTGTGAACGACTGGGTGCTGGAAGTGATCAGAAGAATATATGGAAAATTCGTTATGAAAGCGACGAAGCAAGATATGGTCAACACCAGTGGTTCACTTCATGTCTGTGTTGGTCACAAGATCAAGCGCGTTCAACTCTCTGAGCAGAGCTATCACACTGCACAATATCAATGTTGTGTCCAATCACCACATCGTATGCAATCAATACGTACAGAAAACCTGCAAGGCTATTCATCACTGGAGGTAAAGAACTAAAATCGGTAGAGGGTACCACACAGGATAACCCTCTAGCCATGAGTATCTAGACATGTACAATAAGCCGCCAAACACTAATATTAGGACTGACTGATCTTGACAAAAAGTGCTGGTTTGTTCAGTAATGATTTCACCGGCACAGGCCCGTTAGAAGAATTGAAGGAATGGTTGGAAGAGCTGATTGAAAACAGACCAAGCCTGGAATACCAATATGTTTTGGCTTGTCACAAAGTCTAACAGAGAACATGCCGTTAAGGACATCTTTAGTCATCACGAAACAGGGTTAAAGCCATCTTGGTGCGATGCCAGGCACCAGGTCTTACCGACAACAGAACCACGTGAGAAAGTAGAGGGGTAGGTAAGCCAAGTCATAAAGCTAGCTGAGTTTACATCCTGAATCAGCCCCGAGCCAGCTTAATGCAGCTTCCACATTTGACCTACGACATCGTTGGACAAATTTCCTCAGGACAATACCAGACTTTGAAGATCTGCTAGAACAAAGACTGAACTGAATTTTAGAAAGAAGAGAAAACGTTCTTCGTGTATCTCGCAAACTCATTTAAACATGAAAGCTAGTTCTTTAAACTAATTACAGAAATTCATAGTACACAATGGTTTTTTTTTTGTCTCAGACGTCGAACAACTGAGGCTCAGAAAATTCCCCATCAAAATGTTGACAAGCTAGGTGCTTATGTGATGAAGCTTCGCAGGCTACGGAAGCTGTTGAATTATGAACTGAATAGCATGCATACAATAAAGGTTATGGATGAGACAGCAATCTAGAATTAGTTTATACCAAATCAGTGAATAGCTTTTTTCGCGCACTCTGATTGGTTACTGAAACAGTAGAAATCCAGGGATATTTACTGTTTTGAGAAAGCTGTCGAAATGGCGACTCGTTTCACGACAATCTCGGAAAAGGAAATTCACGAAATAAACGATTCAGCCATTCCCTTTAAATACAAAAAAGGGCCACTGAATTTGGGATGTATATATTCACAAGTAGGATGAAAGTTGTTTTACCCGAAATTTCAAGGAAAAATACAACGACTAAAGTGAGCGCGGGCTTTTCCCACTTGCGTTTGAAAATTTTAAATTGATAAATTTGGTTCAAACTTGACATTCACCAACTCTCACCTGAATTTATTTGACTGATTTGGCATATACTAAAACAATTATCCCCCGAAGTGGAGGTGACTAGTGAGTTATTATTCAGCGAAGTGGAGGTGAATATACTTGGCTTTCACCGAAACTGAGGTGAAAAATTACGTTAGCATATACCCAACCAGCGAATCAGTGAGAAATTACTTTCTTTCAAAAAAAAGATGAATCAACAAAAAAAAATTAGTTTTTTTACCAAGCTACTGCGCGCATATTGCAAGACGCGCGAGACTGAGGCCAAGAACGAGATCAACATGTTGTCAAC
>JAOBRD020826058.1:0-13270 GCA_027575215.2 Hydrozoanthus sils
TCTAGCCTGGGCTTTTTGGGGGTGTCACAGCCTGAGAAGGGGGGGGGGATGGATTCTGTCCCTCTCCCTTAACTTTGTTACTAATCATCCTGGATAATCATTTTTTGCACATTTGGTTATCACCATGAGAACTACTGATTTTTGGAGTTAGGTGAGCTAAACTACTAATTACATCATAATGACATCATCAAAGATGTTTAGATTCATATTTTTTGTTATAATATTTAGTAAAAAAGGCAGATATTTATTAACAACATGAAAAAATGTGTTTTGCTAACTTTAATTGCAACATCCTTTCAATTAGGAAATGTTAAAACCATAAAAATTTCTTTGTGACGTATTGATGATGTCATACATAACATGTTTCTTTTATCTATTTGTAGACAGCTACAACAGTGAATAAAGCTGCTCTATATGGATCTGAATTTAATATCTGAATAAAAATCTACACTAGCATATTATTTACAAATGAAACTTTACATGCAGGTTGAAAAGAATAGTAAAAAAGTAGAAATTTTGAAAAAAACAAAAATACTCATAATGCATTGTTTTGGAAATTGATTGGCCTGTTTGCTGCAAATCTTGAAAACAAACCTTGGACTGCTAAGTTTTGATTAGTACACACTTCCAAAATTGTTATTGTGTTGTATCTAAGCATCTAAATCATGGTGATTTTGAAAAAGCAGAAAAGTGGCCTTTGACATTGTGGTTGCCATGGCAACAATATTAGGTGGAACACAACGAAACATATATTAAAAGATTGCCAATAAAATTTTAGGAAAAGTCATAAAATTCAGCATCATAATGCCATGCATTCCAAAGTTACTCACAAAAATATACCTGGGGGGGTGGATTCTGCCCCCCTGGGCTACATAGGGTTAAATAAATGAATTTTGGATATAATGTAATAACTATTGTTGACAGAAGTTGACAATGGTGCCTTGCAAAGCCATGAACTGTTGTTGCTTATGTTAGGGAGCAGGAAGAGTTATCAAAACAAGAAAAAGGAGTTAAATATTGTAAGTCTCTCACTTGCTACAAATGTAATCCACCTTGCTGCCTCAGTCAAATGTGGCTTGAATGCTGACAACACGAGTAACAAGCATGTTGCTGTTAAAGAAATTACTCCTGATATCATGAATACCAAGGTTATTATCCATTCATATGGTAACTCAGGGGCAATGCATGTCTCTCGCATTCTTGGTCCTGCTGAACGCTGACATAGTTGCGTAAGCCCAAGCCGAACAGAACCTTCAAGAATTAATAATTATTCAATAATAATTATTTAATCAGACTCTGTGAGTATTCAACAAAAACTTTTAAATTTTTTACTTCTTGAAAATGTACTTTATTAAAAAGCTAACTGGCCCAAATAATTCAGTTGTCTACTCCCTTCATATTTTGGAAAAATTAGTATGACGAATAATTTTTTACATTGTGTTGCTTTCATTACTGAATTTCAAAATATCTGGAGTTTCACAATCATGGAGTTAAATCAACTCTAACAGCAAAGATTGATACTTTTGTTTCTAAATGGAAAAAAACCTGGCAGTGAAAAACTTAATGGTATAATGATGTCATTAGGCTTATATAAGTTAAAGGTGTACAGTCAAACCTCTTGGTACGCCTGGCACCTCTCTAGTACAGACACCTTTTCTAATAGGGTCAGTTTCCTATGTACTGACAAAATTCCTAAAAATTAATTTTTCTGGAAAAAAACTGCTATAAGCCGTGCCATAGCTAGGCAAAATTTCTGACTTAGCAGAGTGAGCTGTCTTCACAGTAGTGCATTATGAAATTAGTTTATCTGAAGCCTTATATCAAAGATCAAACTTTTTACCAGTACTAGAAAAAATGGGATGCTTTTCTATAAAATTATTACTGTCTTTTTTCTCCAAAATTCCCCCTTCCAGATTCTCCCCTAGCTAAGGCACTGATAAAACAGACCCTTTGCAATACAGACAATTGATTCAAAATCTCAGCCCTTGGAAACAAATTCTAACAAACCTAACCACTTTAGTAGTATGCAGCTGAAAGTAACAGGATAGGGATCATGGTTGCTGGAAAAATAAAATTTTTGACAAAAAAGAACCTCACAGCATTGATTTTGAAAAAGGCAGGGAAAAACTACAGAAAAAACATGCTCATTTTGTGCACCCCTAAAATTAAGGTCATTTTCCTAAAATGATCATGACCTTGATTTTCTCCAAAAACTCCTAAAACTAAAAATATCAAATTGCTGATTTTAACCCCTAAAAGATATGACAAGCACCATTAACATACCAACAGAGGGGTACCCCTCACCCCCCAGGGTAACAGGTCTAGATCTGCTGAGTAATACATACTGTCTGGTAAGATCTTGTCTTTGTTTCCAATTTCTTCTCTTAAATTGTTGGTGCTACATGGTTATCTTTTGACTTATACTAATTCTTTATCTGTTTTTTTAAAATAAATTCAATAAAACACACACTCTGATTGGTCGAGGACCATTTTCTAAATCTGGATAGAAATCATGAATGACATCATCAGTTGTTATTAATTTATTTTATAAAAGCTTTAGAATATATTTTCCACATTTCCATACTCTGTTGGAAACACTTGGGGTTGTTAGGAGAACACTTGAAAATTTTTGAATCACTCACTTTCAGTTTGAGATCTGTCCCCTTTCTTGTGTTCTCCCAACAATCATGGCATCACGTGTACTAAAGCCAATGTTGGTCAATACATCAGCCGATATGTTGACTGATATTTAGCTGATAGTTGATCAATACTCGACCGATACTTGACTGATAATGGGCTGATAGTCGATTGATACATCGGCTGATGCTCTACTGATACTTGGCCGATACGTTGGCCAATACCTGTATCGACTGACATCAAATGTTGCCCACTGACACTTGGCCGACATATCACCGATACACCACTGATACATTGCTGATACACCACCAACATACCACCAATACACCACCGATACAACACAGTTAAATCAAATGGTAGATAAAAAAACACCTATTTTCACAAAAAGAGGTAAATGATCTGCACAAACGCTTTTGTTGTATGAGAACCTCATACTCATGGGATACTCAGACTTACATACAGCTCCCTTTAAGGGCTATTTGATCTGCTCTAATTAAACACTTAAAAATAGAAAAAAGATAAAACTTGTTTACAATAGCTAAAATTTTTGTTGATAAAAAAGATGAAATTAATGGGATACTTAAGCATTAACTCAATAATATGAAACTCTTTGTTTAAAGGTCTTTACTTTTTTTACTGCAATATAACTTCTTGTTGGCTGTTGTTGGCCTTGGTGCCATGAAATAAGAATGAGCATTTGTCCAGTTGCTTGGCTGTATATACATATTTTGGCAGGTTTAATTGGGATTTGTTTTTGAGTAGCCCACTTTGAGACGTTATCTGTCTAATCTGTTGTTGAACAACAGGATTTTAAAATATGGAGAAGCTTGTCCACTGCGACATTTGTTGCGCACTATCGTCACATTCATGAAGAGTTTGTCTTGGATGCAGATGTCCCATCTAATTTCTGAGGCCAAGTATTGTTTACTATTCTACAGACAGAATTTTGGGTTAATTGTAGCTTGCCTGCAATGTTTTAAAATAAAAATAACCAAAAACTATGTTTTATCAGTTGTTATGGGTTTTGCAGGACTTTTATTATTGGAAACTGTATGAAAAGAAATAGGGATCAAATACAGTTTTTCTCTAAGTTCTGGTTGCTTTTCGTATTCTGCAATAAATATAATAATAAATTCAAATCATTATGCAATAATTATACCCATCCAAGCTATATAAAACTTGTGAAACTTTGTTTTTCTTTTGCCTCAGAGATTTTGCAAAGTACATACACGAGTATGGAGGTCATAGAATACTAACCCTTGAGTGTTGTTATTAAAGACAAAAATAATTGGTATTTGGAAGGGATTTACTCAACAATCAACCCAGACCATTACTTCTGCTATAAAATAACAACACTACACCAAATGAGAAAATACATTGATACACTGCCGATATACTGTTGATTTACCACCAACATACCACTGACACTTGGCTGATACTCGATTGACATGTTGCATTTACATCCCACTGATATATCGATTGACACTTGACCAATCTGTCCACCGAGTATCGGTCGAGTATTGGTTGACACATCAATCGACACTTGACTGATCTGTTGACCAAGTATTGGTTGACATATCGATTGATACATTGGTTGATACTTGGCCGACACTCGGTCGATGTGTCGACTGATATGTTGACCAACATGGTCCCAATCATGTGTATTTCTAACAGAGTATGGAAACATGGAAAATATCTTCTAAAACTTAAATAGACTGAAATTTGTGAAAATCTACAATTTGTTGTGTGCAATTTTCTTTTTTCCTTTGTTTTTCTGCTAACCCATTATTGAAAATTGCAGATCATAATTGTTGTACACTTTTTGAATCAAAATTTCTAATGAAAGATGTGAACATTTCTGAGAAAATACACAGTTTATAATTATAAGATTTATGATGGCAACTGGCCTTTTAGTACAGACTTGCAATAGGAAATATGGTCAGATTTGGAATTACTAGGTGGGAATACTGAGTTCTAAATTATTGTCAGTAGTTTTAAAACACAAAAATTTTATTGGTATACATTATAATGAAAAATTAAACAATGAACCAAATTTTTTCCACTTTTCAAAAATGCCTTTCATTACCTAATTTGTGGGTGTGTTTAAAGTAAATATGTCGTACAGACCATTTTATATGGGAGTACTGTTAAACCAGTCCAGACTTCTATGTCATCACATGCAACCAACTCAAAGAGTTTGAAATAAGCGACGGAATTATTTGGAATTAGGAATTAGAATTGGAATTATGAATTCGGATTAGATTTCCAATGGCTGCTCTAGATCTGAGTCTAAACTGAGTCTAAAAACTGACCAGAATTGTCTTATCCTTTGACAGATGCTATCCAGAATACCTGATTGAGACAGTAAAATAAAAGTATTTTGCTTACCTTGTGTAATATGTGTTATTTATTGTCATTTAGATGGGTTTTGGGACGGATTTTTGTCAATGATGCAATCCTCACATGGTTTTGCTTCACTACATAAAAATTAACAAGGCTGGCAACTCCGTTCTCCTGCTGGACACAGTCACTCACAGAAAACAGTCAAAATCTCCCATTTCTACACATCATATGGCAACTATCTTCACATAACTAATTCTCAAGATATCTGACAACGTCTGCACGGAAAATCGCTGTGATGCAACACATATTATTGCGTCAACTTGACATTCGAAAACTACAATTGAACAAAAATCCATCCCAAAACCCATCTAAATGACAATAAATAACACATATTACACAAGGTAAGCAAAATACTTTTATTTTAACGTCTCAATCAGGTATTCTGGATAGCATCTGTCAAAAGATAAGACAATTCTGGTTGGTTTTTAAGCTCAGTTTAGACTCAGATCTAGAGCGACCGCTGGAAGTCTAATTTGAATTAATGACGTCACTAATTTCGAACTCTTTGAATTGGCCGCCTGCGATGTCATAACAAATTCACACCTCTCGTTATCACGGTCTTAAAAAAATCTCTGCGGTATTGCTTTAAGTCTAGATAGTGTTCAAATTTATCAGTCCTCGAGGAAATAAAAAAATAAAACTACACTACAAGCACGTGGTAATGAAAATGCAAACTTATTGAACTTAATACCCTGAAATCCATCGATTTAATATCGCACTTATTACTTAGAAACCACTTACATTCTTCAAACCAGTTTATGTTCTGACTGTATTATAGTTTATTCTTACCTGCGAAATCCACAACAACCCATTCTGGCGTCGCTACCGAAGCGATTGCAAAAACATTGGCCGTTAAACACAGGAATCCTCCAAAAGCTACAAATTTGTCCATATTTAAAAGAATATATTGTTTTAAACTTTAAAAAGTCTTTCACGACGGTAGAACGCGAAGCTCTTCAACTTGACAACACATTCGAGTGTATCGTGACTTCGTGTCGATGCCCAAAGACACATGAAAAACAACGAAATAAGCACTCCGTATAATACGACACAGAATACTTAGTTTTCCTGATCCATTGTCTGTTGGTTAATTCGTTTCGGCGCTGTCTAAATCTGTTTTCTAATCGACGTTCTTCTTGGATTGCGCATATCACTAGCCTGGACACCAAACTAGTTTCCAGGGTTTCCACGGCACAAAAAAATGGCGGCTTCCTCCTTTTCGCGGTGTATGAAACTAGAGCGACGAATAAATAGTACTTACCACAATTTTGTGGCTGCTTCTGCTAATGTAAAACATAACCAAAAGAAAGAAATTTCACAGCAAAACAAAGATCGACAAGGAAGACTGTCTGGAGAAGAGGTAAAATCTTTCTACGAAGATGTAATTAATGAAAAAAAGGGAAGGTCGCCTGAACACGCAAACGACCGAATCCCCCCAAACAAAGTTGTTACGAAATCCCGTCGCAGTGTTAGGCAGTTCGATGATAGAAAACATTTTGTTTTAAACAGAAGAAGGGAGGTTGTTAGGAAAATTTTCAGGTGTGCTCAAGAGGGAAATTTGAGAGCATTAAAGAGAGCTCTTTACAGCGCTAAAGGTGCCATTGATATCAACATGAAAGACGAGTTTTTGTGGACTCCCTTAATGTGTAGTGTACACGCAGGACACAAATCTGTTGTGAATTTTTTAATCGAAGAAGGAGCAGTGTGGAAAAACACTTGTGACCAGAAAGGCAATTCTGCTCTAGACCTGGCAAGGCTCGCTGGTCGCAGTGATATCGAGAATGTGCTACTGGAACACGACAAACAAGATTCGCAAAGTGCGACTAGCTTTCCTTGCAGTATTACAAGCAATGAAAATTCGTGGTGTTCTGTCTGTCAAGTGGAATATACGGAAGACAAGAAAAAACATGAAGCATCGACTGCACATTTGTTTAACTGCGGACACAAGTCGCAAAGAACACTCTACTCTATTCCGGAACACAGTATTGGGTATCAAATGATGGTGTCCTCAGGTTGGGATGCAGAAAAAGGCGAGTAGAAAATGAAAAGACGTAATTGAAAATTTTTATTTCACTGATTTTCGCTCAGAACAGAAAAGAGATCCTTTAGAAAATCAGCAGCACCTTAAAACAAGCTCAAGTTATGTGATTTACTGTATACAGTATGTACATGTGACTATAATAAATCTCAATTTCTTACCTTGGATGATAATGAAGTATCTTAGAACTTGCATAGTCATGCATATCTTAAACTGAATAAAACTCACTGAAACTCATCTAGATGGTTAGGAGTTCAGTTATATCAAAATGACACCATGCAAGTTTTAAGACATTTTGTTATCGTTCAAGGTAAGAAATAGAGATTTGTTTTAAGTTGTATATAACTATTCTATAGTTTTATATAATATAGTTCCATAAAATCCTACAATTTGATTGGTTCAGAGGAGTGGTTTTATCGTTAATAGTGGTATTTCAAGCGCTTGAGAGTGGTATTTCAAAATCACTATGGCAACAAGTGCTTCTTCTGAGAAAATGGCGGAACATTTGCAAGCGTCTCGGTTGGAAAAAATGAAAGCCTTATAGCTGACAATGTTGAAAGCGACGACAAGATTGAAGAAGGTTAATTTTAGTTGAAAAGCTTTTAATACAGTTTCTTCCAGATACAGGTACGAAATTTCCAGTTAATTATCTGTAAAGTCTGTGAAGTTGAATTACACTTTCCACGCTCATTCATGCGAGATTGCAGCCGGTTTCTGCAGCCTGCTGCTTCAAAATTTTCATTCAAGTTTTTTGTAATATGAAAACTTTGAAGTAAAGATGTTCATAAAGGTGAACTGTTGTTAGTACATGTTTGTTTGAATCACAAAGTTGTTTCCTGTTGGCCACCGCTGCGATTTTTTATTTAACTAAACTCTGGCAAACTTCGAAAATGGAAAACAGTGTCTTCAAATTGATAAATGAAAACTGAACTTGGCGGTCAACGAAGATGAACTTCTTTTACAAAATCTCGGTATGAAATAATAGTTTCATAAACAAGGATTTGCCAAACTTCATTGTAGGCAAAAGAATTCAATTAACTCGTAAAGTTTCGTGAACTGAATCTGTGACTGTGGCATCACACCATCTGCTGCCGCTAACGCGGCACTGGTTTGTTTATAAAAAGACTTTGTTTGGAGCTTTTTGTTATAAACTATATTATAAACAAATAATAGCATATTTTGTATGTGATATTTGGCTTAAATACCACTTGTGATGTTTTCAAAATTGTCCCAAATTTCCCTTGCTGCGCTCGTGAAATTTTGTTTAACAATTTTGAAAACATCACTCGTGGTATTTATGCCAAATATCACTACAAAACATGCTATTACCCATACAAATCATGCAACTTTAGCTTGGGTTAACTGTGCCTTAAAATTGCTGACCATCAAAAAAAGAAAACGACTAAGAATAATATAGCAGCAACTTTCAGCTGCATGCAAAATCTATGCAAAACTTTGATAGGTTTAACACAAATCTTACTTTGCCCTTTGTTAAACATTGGATGTCATAGCTGCAAATTATTGATCTTGAGATAGTTCTTGTTCTCTGTGAATTATTAACAAATAAGACAGGTCATTCTGTAATGAAAACTGATGAAACTGAGAAAACTACTAAAGTTGAATAGCAAATTTCAAAACTGGTAACAGGAAAAACATGAAATCTTGTTGGGCAAATTTAGCAATAATATGACATCTGGCATATTAATTGGGCTGAAAGGGTCAATTAAAAATAAATGTTATTGTTTAATAACTATGCATAATAACTATTGAAGGGCCTAATGCAAGAATGATGTAAGTGACTCTTGATGGAGTTGTCATTTCTTCCTACATCATCTCTATTATTTCTTAAAATATAACCATTGGGAGAATTAAGCATTTCATACAAAGTCACTTACTGATAGTTGTTTTTGCTCTAGACCCTTCAATTTTCTCTGTTAAGAAATGTTACTTATGTCATTGCCAAGTGTTGTGTCAATTTCGTTTCACTTTAACTATTACATGTGTTTTGTTAATGTTTTAAAATCCTTTGTACTTTTAATTTAGGTATTCTTTTAATTCTCGTTTAAAATATCAAAATATTATGTGCAATGTGTGATTTATAGGGCTGGGTCCTGATGGCAGTGGGCACAAATTTCCTGTCAAAACAGTTCTAAAAAGAGACAGGTTAGGACTGGGAAGTGATACAAAACAGCAGCCAAGAATAACTCACTTTGGACCGAAAGATGAGCTAGCTGTTAAATCACCAAGAGTTTGTGCTACAAAAAGGTTACAGAAGACACCAAAGCACGTAAACAAACAAAAACTGAAAGTAAGAACTCAGAAAGAGAAACAATGGGAAATAAACATGCGCAGATACATTTCAAGCTTTGAATAAATGTACTGAATGAACTTCAAAAGTTTGGTCAAAAATGCAGTTTACTTATGGCCTAATGTTTTTCTAATGCACATCATAAAATTAATGAACAAGAATTTATTATTTGAGAAACTAGTCATCATTAAAACTGCTTGATTTTCTTTTCTTTCAGAAAGAAAACAAAATAACTACCATAACTAACAATAAGCTGCTACAAATTAAAGTTAAATAAAATTTTGAAAAATTTTGTTGATTTGCTTTAATTACTTTAGTTGATTGAAGAAGTAGATTTTTGTTTTCTGCCGAGTTGCCAGAGCTATGTTCTTATTTCAATGCCTTTTGGTTACTTTTTCCAGTCAGATTCTTTTTAAATCTACTGAACATGAAAAGTCCGTCCACCATGTTTATGAACTTTCTTCATAATTTTTGTCTTGTTGAAACAAAAGGCATTTCAAGATTAATATGCTTAGCCTGTGAACAAGCTCTTTGGCAAAATATGTGGGGAAGGGGACTGGGCACTGACCCCTTCCCCACTTATTTTGTTGAAGAGCCTGTTCACAGGCTAAATATGTTAAACCACAATAATTGTTCTTGACTGTCAGATTGCAGAAACTTTACCAGTAATGGTGTAACTCGTGATTTTATTTCCTATTAGTTCTAAGGAGTGAGATTTAGCCAGAAATGGTTGGAATTATGAATGAAACAAATTTTAACAAATCAGTATGAGAGTCTAATGGTACAACTGGTCAAGATCCCTTTAACCAAATTTAAGAACAGGGGTTTCATTTCAGGCCAGACGCAACTTCCATTTGTTTGACATCTAACATCCAGTAGTTCAGACATGAAATAATTATTTTTTAAGTGTGGAAATTGTTGATTATACTGTGGTGGGTCACTCAATAGCAATAGTGACTCAGCCTTTGGATCCGATGAATGGACGATCTCTTGAGAACAGCTCTCTAGAGATGCATGGGATTCATGAGTACACTCTATTTGGAGTCCGTTTTGGAGTCAACTAAAAAACAACTACTAATACATGCTCATTTTGATTGCCAAATTAGTCAAATATTTCATTTTTACAAGTTTTTTTTAGCTTCTCTAGAGATCTTCCTGTTTAACTGACTCGGGCCCAGGAAACGCAGAATACTACATTTTAGAGAGTCCACTTTTAAAAATTTCTTGGGGGAGCATGCCGCCAGACCCCCCCCAAAATGTTCCGACATGTTGTCTGCCTCTGAACCACTGCATTCACTACTTCCAAATGCTAACAAAAATCCTGTATGAAAATTCTGATAATTTTGAGAATTTATTGATGCAATTAGTCAAGATCCCCTTATAAAAACTATGAAAATGCTGATTTTTACAAGAATTTTTAAAATAATTCAACCAGTGGACTCTAACAAAACAACTTTCTATTTATTTAGCTTTAGGAAGGATCTTGAAAGAATGCTGAGCACATAGTTTCAAATCTCCTACTTTTCTAAATCCAATTCTGGTGTTTGTACTATAGTGCTGGTATCGATAGATGCATTACCAGAAAACCAAGCTTTTTATGGTTTATACATACTGCTAATAATGTTAAGTTGACATTTGTAACACCGAAAGAATTTCAGGGTTTGGCATGACAAGAAGCAAGGTTTGACAACTCAAAACATAGCCACAAACAAAATGCTGACACAACATTTGAATAACAATTCATTTTATACAAGATTGAGTCAATCCATCCTTGCTGTGATTTTAAGGTTTGAAAATTTTTAAACAGCAAAGTTTAAGAGTGTCCAATCTTAATGTAAAATTATAATAGACTGCAAAACAGTCTCGTCCTTCGTCAAAAGATTGAAAATTCATGAAATGCGAGCTTGGGAAGAAGAAATGGAGATTCCTTCCCCATGCCCCATATCCTCTCCCCAGGCTCCCATTTGACGAAAGTACTCAGATTTATGATCTTCTGTTTTGCAGTCTCAAACTTGTAAGACGTGTTTGCAAAGAGTTTACTAGGACCCGTTGTGAGGATATAAGGTCATGTTTTCACTGCCACCCAGATGATGAAACAAGTTTTGAATGAATCGACATACCAGATAGCTACAATGACCCAAATGAGACTCAACATACCCTTGCCACTGATAAAAATAGACTGTTGGCACACATGCACGTTTAGGCCACGAAAAACAATACACTAAGTTTTGAACAACACCTTATTTCCCCCTGCAATTTGTGAATATTTTATTTCAGTTTGAGATTAAGGCTGTGCATGTGTGCTGACAGCCTATTTTTATTGGTAATTTAAAATAGTATGCTGGATCATCATTTATTACTATTAGAATATGTTTCTGTTTTTACCTTAAACACAAGAAAGTTATATTTGATTTTGTCAGTGAGGCTTGATAAACCCTCTTACTATGCATTTTAGTGCCAATAATATTGCTATCACAGCATACTTGAAACTGACAAGAAGATCAACTTGGGAAGACCAAGTAACTGTTAAGATCTTGTATGGCTTTACTTTTTATTTTATTTATTTACTGACACAGCCTAGTACCCTTGTTGAGCGAAAATTAATGGTTGGAGCCAATCATGGACAGTGTGGCGAAAGAATGCCCACACAAATATTTAATCCTTGACAAGGCTGGGGATCGAACTTGGGGTCTCATGCTTTCCAACTGCACCGTACCAAGGTTGCACACATGACCAAAAAGAGTTATCTTTACAAAAACCAAAACGTTTTCAGAATGGAACAAATGATTGTTTCAATCAAAGTGGTCATCTTCAGAGAAGATGAGACTGTTTGGCTCGGGGCAGTTGGGATTTTCTCTTTCTTGGTTTCTTATCAAAACAAACATATATTATTTCATGGTGATGAATAAACTTATAGGGAATAACTTTAATTTGTCAAAATTCTTATAATCAAGTACTAAAATTTTGGCAAAACACTGTTTCATGAATATACCACATGCTAACAACATTGGTTTCTCACAAGTTTATTCTGATAACATTTATAAAGTAACGGCTCTAATATTTACAATAAAATTGTTAAATAAAAAGGTCTTAAGATTTGTGTTAAAAGTTTGAGTGTTAGAAGAGTTCAAAAGTTTTGGGGAAGTTAAAGAGAACGAGTGTTGACCAAAATATGCACCAGTGGGAACAGTGAAAAATAAGTGAGAACTTGAGTGGAGTCACCTTGAAGAACAGTATTGATTTATAAGCTAAGTTTCATGGTCAAGATCTAGAGCCAGGCCATCTTGAGTGCTAATAGTAAAAAGCAAATTCTATTAGCTAGTCTAAGACTTGAGTGTAACACTTTAAAGTCAAGATTGACGTTTTCATGGTGCTTGGATCTTGTGATATAACTAATTCAAATTTCGTGTATTCCCCAGTAACTGAACTTTGAAAGAGTTTGTCTAGACATTCATAATGAAACTGCTGTTACTTTCAAGTGTCTAATGTTTGGAAAAACATGAATAAATTTTACTTGAAGTCCATAAACTTTACACTGCTGAAGAGTAAAAAATTTCTTGGTAAGGGCCTTGGAGCTGGTGAAAGAATGGTCATTATTCCACTGTCTAGGTCTACATCATTGCTGCAGAAACAATATGCAGTACTGAATGAGATTGGACATAATTTTATTTTTAACTTACTGTACTATAACAAATTATCTTAGTGAAAAAACTACACTCATCAGTTTCTACATATTAATGACAATTAACATAGTACCTGTACAAAGGGCCCGAGTTTACACTGTACCTTTATTAGACAAAGGACCTCAGTTTACACTGTACCTTTATTAGACAAAGGGCAGTGAGTTTACACTGTACCTTTATTAGACAAAGGGCCTGAGTTTA